>OY747713.1:47186912-47354412 GCA_963556495.2 Valencia hispanica | reverse complement strand
TCCAGTTCCTATTGGCCAATTTGGATGATTGACATATGGTTAGAATCGTAAGATAATATAGAATCACGCTGACGTCAGAACTTTAAAGCAGATTGGACAAAGCAAATGTTTACATGGGAAAAGTTCACAGTGCGTATGACAGACAAGGTTGAGCCTCCTCGAATCAAATGTAAAAAATAATGGCAAAGGATTAAGTTTTTTTCACTTTTTCTTTTCTAAATACACACTGGATATTTTAGTTATTCAGGAAATACATATCACGGTGGACAATTCTTTTCAGCACGGAAAAAACAAAAGTAAGGAAGAATTTATGCTCTTGTTTTTCAAATGCTGTACGTATTTTTGGGCTTATCTTGCTGCTCATTTGCTGAAGTTTGCACGTAACGTGATGAAACTTGCAGCTTTAGAATCTGTGAGATGCTGGCTTTCAGGGAAGGCAAAGTTTGCTCGGATCTGTACGGCAGGGTGACTGACAGGTTCGGTTGAATGTGTTCATGTAAAAATCGCAAAATAGCACAACTGCTCTTTTAATTGCATGTTATTTTTTCTGGCTTTGGAGGTCACAAAAAAGATTTATATGAGTCTTTAGCTAAGATTCTGGGGTTTATAATGATAGGACATGTTTAGCAATCAGTGACCACAGGTCAACTAAATTCGGACATTCTCTCTGCCCTTCCCCCACAGTGACCCGGCAGCGGGGCTGTGGGATGGAACAGGTTAATGGGGGTCGTACCGTAGCATGCACCCCCACAGTATATATATCAAAACGTGCGGCTCGATCTCGAGACGGATGCTATTACTTTTATTGGCGATTGGAGTTACCATGGCGACATAATTAGCCAAAAACCACGCCCAGAAATGCCATAGAAATGAATGGAGTTAGGTGTCGTTGCGATCATAAAAATCCACTTTTTTGAGGATTTACTGGGTCATCATACGTTCACTTAGAAAAACAAATGAACTTTTAGCTTATAGGAAAATCCGAGCTCTGTTCAGAAGTGTAGACGGGATGTTGATATCTGTTACAGGTTTTTTCACAATTTGCCTCTGAGCGACCTAAAGTTTGCCCCAAATTTCAATTTTTCGATTTTTTACAGTGTAACTGCCGTTAAATCAGAGTGCAAGATTTTGTCAGAGCTGGAACCCAAATGATTCTTTTAACTCGCCATCACAGTCACATATTTCGTTCTATTGAAATGATTATCGGGCATGTAAAAGGCATGGATTTTGACATTCACACAATCTTTTCAGGATTTCTCTATGTCTTATTGTTTTCTTTCTCCAGAGCTCTCAGACGGCGAAGATTTCCGAGCAGATTTTAGAAGATTCTCCTATACTTTAACATGTAGAGTACTGTGATTTTTCTGAAGCTGAGCCTTTTCGAGTCATTTCTCTCTCGTTCGTTCTTGGACTGTGAACGAGGTAGACAATTTTAGTTTTCCATGATCGAAGATGAAAAATAACTCTCACTGATGGTTTGAGAATTTTTCCGATACCATGTACGGTTTTCGAACAGCGGCAATTTGTTCGGACCGCTTTTTTGAGTCAGAATTTGGCTTCATCAAAGGGAGACAACAGCTGATTGTGTCTCACACACACACACCTGGCAGCCTTGCTGTTACTTAGCAACATCACAGCTGGCTACTGAGGAGAACAAAAGGTCACTTAAGGTCATTAGAACTCTATTTGGACATTTTGGAGTTAAGGCCGGATAGATTATTGGATTACCATTCGGAGAATTTTCTTATACATATGATACTCAATCAGCCTTAACTGACATCCACGATGGATTCTTTGGATTAGAGCCCATCAAAGGTCACGAAAGGTCCACTTAACACTAATAAACATAAATTTAAGGCCTCAAAGAGCTGGATTACTAATGGGAGAATCACTATATATAACTATCGATACTCACTGACATCCATTCTGGACTTTCAAAAAGGCCTCAGATTTTCAATACAATATCACAGCACACTATTGTTTTACACTACTATTACATATTTATTACTACTATTACACTACTCTTACATAGAGGTTCTTTCTGTCTGTCCATCAGCGACTGACTCTAAAGGACTCCATTTCTGTCTCTCAGCGGAAGGTCCGCTGCAGAAGCAGCGGTCTGAAAGAACTGAGACATCAGCTGTCTGTGTGACGTTCAATCAGTGGCAGGTGCGGTACTCTCCAATAACTTTTCTGTCTGTCTCTGTCTCTCTGTCAGCGACTGTTAAGCTCCGAAATGAGCACTCCAATTGGACCTTGTTTCCCTTTCTCTGTCTCCCTGTCTCTTTCTTTCTGTCTGTCTATAAATTAGTTTACTTAATAGGCACATTCTTTGTTCTGGCCACAACTCCATTTCCCATAATGCTCCAGCAATGACATTGTCCATTAATTTCTAGGCACATTGCTGCCTGTGCTTTTAAAACAGACCTCTAAGCTTACTTAGGAGAGTATTCTACCCCATAGAACAGTATTCACACCCCTTACATAATATTAAGCTACTTAGCATTATCAAGCTAGTTAGCATTAGCATGCTAACTCTTTCTAGCATTTTAGCTAAATTTTGGTTTTTGACTAACTTTTCTCCAAGAACTTTTCTGCCTGTCTCTCTGTCAGCGACTGTCGAGCTGCAAATTGAGAGCTCATAAAGGACTTTGTCTCCTTGTCTCTGTCTCCCTGTCTCTCTCCGTCTGTCTGTCTATAAATTAGTTTGCTTGAGTGGCACATTCTTTATTCTGGCCACAACTCAATTTCCCATACTGCGTCAGCAATTACATTGTCTATTCATTTCTAAGCACATTGCTGCCTGTGCTTTTAAAACATATCTCTTATCTTACTTAGAAGAGTATTCTACCACATAGAAAAGTATTCACACCCCTTACCTACTATTATGCTACTTAGCATTATTAAGCTAGTTAGAATTAGCATGCTAGCTCTTTCTAGCATTTTAGCTAAATTTTGGTTTTTGACTAACGTTTTGTACTGATTCCTCAAATGCTAATGATTACATGTTAGCTAGCATTAGCATGCTAGTTAGCATTAGCATGCTAGCTCATGTAAGCATTTTAGCAATTTATTTTAATTTTCTCAACTTTTCGTAGTGATTACGTTGCATCTAATTTTTACATGTTAGCAAGCATAAGCATGCTAGTTAGCATTAACATGCTAGCTAATGTTAGCAATTTTGCCTAACTTTTCTACATATGCCTACAAGGCTAATGATTACATGTTAGCTAGCATTAGCATGCTAGTTAGCATTAACATGCTAGCTAATGTTAGCAATTTTGCCTAACTTTTTCTACACATGCCTACGAGGCTAATGATTACATGTTATCTGGCATTAGCATGCAAGCTAATGTTAGCATTTTAGCTAATTTTTTTAATTTTCTTTACTTTTCGTAGTAATTACTTAACGGCTAATGTTAACATGTTAGTTAACATTAGCATGCTAGTTAATGTTAGCATTTTAGCTAATTTTTTAATTTTGCCTAACTTTCTACTCATGCATTTGAGGCTAATGATTACATATTAGCTAGCATAAGCATAGTAGTTAGCATTAACATGCTAGCTAATGTTAGCAATTTTGCCTAACTTTTTCTACACATGCCTACGAGGCTAATGATTATATGTTAGCTAGCATTAGCATGCAAGCTAATGTTAGCATTTTAGCTAATTTTTTTAATTGTCTTTACTTTTTGTAGTAATTACTTAACGGCTAATGTTTACATGTTAGTTAACATTAGCATGCTAGTTAATGTTAGCATTTTAGCTAATTTTTTTTAATTTTGCCTAACTTTCTACTCATGCATTCAAGGCTAATGATTACATGTTAGCTAGCATTAGCATGCTAGCTAATGTAAGCATTTTAGCTAATTTCTTTTTATTTTCTTAACTATTTGTAGTAATAACATTGCAGCTAATGATTACATGTTAGCTAGCATTAGCATGCTAGCTAATGTTAGCATTTTAGCAAATTTTTCAATTTTGCCCAACTTTTTCTACTCATGCCTTCGAGGCTAATGATTACATGTTAGCTAGCATTAGCATGCTGTGTGCTGTGAGGACAAACAAGCATGCAGCCTGTTGAATCTGACGTGTATAGTCAATCAGAAAGCGAGGTGACAGGCAGCGATACACCTTGGAAGCATCTATTATGATTTCAAAGTGTCTTCTCACTTGACCGCAGTTAACAAATGCATAGAATCAGAGATCAGTCAGAGCAAAGTGCATAACGATGTTTCTCAGTGAAAAACAAAAACAATTCACCTGAATATCTTCTGTATCCACTCCTTTATCCAATGCTAGGATTTCATTTTTCTTGTTTGTTAACTATTCAGTTTCAATTCATCCATCCATCCATCCATCCATCCATCCATCCATCCATCCATTTTCTTCCGCTTATCCGGGGTTGGGTCGCGGTGACAGCAGCTTGAGCACAAAGATCCAGACTTCCCTCTCCCCAGGCACTTGTTCCAGCTCCTCGGGAGGAACCCCAAGGCGTTCCCAGGCCAGCCGAGAAACATAGTCCCTCCAGTAAGTCCTGGGTCTTCCCCTGGGTCTCCTCCCGGTGGGACGTGCCCAAAACACCTCACCAGGGAGGCGTCCAGGAGGCATCCTGACCAGATGCCCGAGCCACCTCAACTAACTTCTCTCGATGTGGAGGAGCAGCGGCTGTACTCTGAGCCCCCTCCGGATGACCGAGCTTCTCACCCTATCTCTAAGGGAGAGCCCAGACACTCTAAGGAGGAAACTCATTTCAGCCGCTTGTATCCGTGATCTCGTTCTTTCGGTCACCACCCAGAGTTCGTGACCATGGATGAAGGTAGGAAGGTAGATCGACGGTAAATCTCTCTTCCCCACGACAGACCGGTACAGCGCCCGCATCACTGCAGATGCCCCACCAATCCGTCTATCGATCTCCCGCTTAATTTTTCCCTCATTTGTGAACAAGACCCCCAGATCTGAAATAAGAGAACATTCTATGTTACAGAAATTAAAAAGTTGATAACAGGACACACTGGGTGTTCAGTTACTAGGAGCATCATCCCAGTCGATGCCCCCCGTCCAACAGGGTATTGCATCCTCCACTTGGGGAAGGACCTCATCCCCAACCCGGAGAAGGCACCCCACCCTTTTCCGGCTCAAGACCATGGCCTCGGATTTGGAGGTGCTGATTCTCATCCCAGCCGCTTCAAACTCGGCTGCGAACCGCTCCAGCGAAAGCTGTAGATCACGTTCCGATGAAACCAGTAGGACCACGTCATCTGAAAAAAGCAGAGACCCGACCCTGAGGCCACCAAAACGGATCCCCTCAACACCTTGGCTGCGCCTAGAAATCCCGTCCATAAAAGTTATGAACAGGATTGGTGACAAAGGGCAACCTTGGCAGAGTCCAACTCTCACCGGAAACAAGCCCGACTTACTGCCGGCAATGCGAACCAAACTCTGGCACCGGTCATGGAGGGACCTAACAGCCCAGTACCCGATACTCCCGGATTACCCCCCACAGGGCTCCCCGAGGGACACGGTCGAAAGCCTTCTCCAAGTCCACAAAACACATGTAGACTGGTTGGGCGAACTCCCACGCACCCTCCAGGACCCTGCTGAGGGTGTAGAGCTGGTACAGTGTTCCACGGCCAGGACGAAAACCGCGTTGTTCCTCCTGGATCCGAGGTTCGACTATCCGTCGGACCCTGAATAGACCTTACGGAGACTCAGAAGTGTGATCCCCCTGTAGTTGGAACACACTCTGTGGTCCCCCTTTTTAAACATGAGGACCACCACCCCGGTCTGCCAATCCAAGGGAACTGCCCCCGATGTCCACGCAATATTGCAGAGCCGTGTTAACCAACACAGCCCCACAACATCCAGGGCCCTGAGGAACTCCGGCCGAATCTCATCCACCCCCGGAGTGTTTGTGGCAGACCGCTTACCCAAATATTCCCCCCCTGCCGGTACCTATCAGCTGCTTTAGGGGTGCCACAGGCCTGACAGCATCCCTTACCAACGGTGTCCACCAGCGGGTTCGTGGGTTGCCGCCGCGACAGGCACCGACCACCTTGCAGCCACAGCTTCGGTCAGTCGCATCGACAATGGAGGCGCGGAACATGGTCCACTCTGACTCAATGTCCTCCGCCTCCCTCGGGATGTGTTCGAAGTTCTGGCAGAGGTGTAAGTTAAAGCTCTTTCTGACAGGAGACTCTGCCAGACGCTCCCAGCAGACCCTCACAATTCTGACAAGACAGAAGTTGCTATCTTTGGACGAGAAGTTCTAAAACAGAAACTGATTAGTCAATCAGTTCATCTGGATGGCATTAAATTGACCCTCAGTAATAACGTAAAGAACCTCTGCGTTATTTTTGACAAAGACTTGACATTTAAATCCCATATTAAACAGGTTTCTAGGATTTCTTTCTTTCACCTCCGGAATATTGCTAGAATTAGAAACATCCTGTCCAAGAGTGATGCTGAGAATCTAGTCCATGCATTTGTTACCTCAAGGCTGGACTACTGCAATTCTTTACCATTACCATCTTTATCAGGAAGTCCACAAAATGCCATTAAAAGCCTTCAGTTGATCCAAAATGCGGCAGCAAGAGTTCTGATGAATATTAAAAAGAGAGATCACATTTCTCCTGATTTAGCTTTCCTTCATTGGCTCCCTGTAAAATCCAGAATAGAATTTAAGATCCTTCTTCTTACATACAAAGCCCTTAATAATCAAGCTCCATCATACATTAGAGATCTAATTGTTTCATATGTTCCCAACAGAGCACTTTGCTCTCAGACTGCAGGTTTACTTGTAGTTCCTAGGATTTCTAAAAGTAGAATGGGAGGCAGATCTTTTAGTTATCAGGCTCCTCTCCTGTGGAACCAGCTCCCAGCTTTCTGTTTACTTTTAAGGCCAGGCTTAAAACTTTCCTTTTTGATAAAGCTTATAGTTAGAGTGGCTAAGATCATACTGAGCTATCTCTGTAGTTATGCTGCTATAGGCTTAGACTGCTGGAGGAAAGACTTACCAATTTTCTTCACTCTGCTACTTCCTTTTCTCCTATGACTCTCCAGTTGTATTACAGTACATTCTGTTATTTCAACTGTTAACATTGTTTTCTCTCAGTCTTTTTCTCTCCATAGAAGCTACACCTGGTCTGGTATCCTGCTTGGCTGCAATGCCCTGTTGGACGGGGGGCATTGACTGGGATGTTGCTCCCAGTAACTGAACATCCACTGTGTCCTGTTATCAACTTTTTACTTTCTGTAACATAGAATGTTCTCTTATTTCAGATCTTCTGTTCCTTCTGTGTCTCTGCTCTGTCTTCTCAAACCCCCAGACGGTCGTGGCAGATGGCCGCTCCTACTGAGCCTGGTTCTGTGGGAGGTTTCTTCCTGTTAAAGGGGAGTTTTTCCTCTCCACCGTCGCTACATGCTTGCTCAGTATGAGGGATTGCTGAAGGATTGCTGTAGTTGGAAAGTCGGCCCAACCTCACGCCAATGACTGACGCAATCTGCTGGGATTCCTTAAATAGGAAACTTTTTAACTGATTGGAATGTTTGTATAAATGTATTGAAATGACTTCTTGTTAAGTGCCTTGAGATGACATCTGTTGTGAATTGGCGCTATATAAATAAACTGAATTGAATTGTCTGGCGTCCTCCCCCACCATCGGAGTCGACTCACCACCAGGTAGTGGTCAGTGGACAGTTCAGCCCCTCTCTTCACCCGAGTGTCCAAAACATGCGGCCGCAGATCGGACAACCAAGTCGATCATCGAGCTGGGGCCTAGGGTGTCCTGGTGCCAAGTGCACATATGGACACCTTTATGCTTGAACATGGTGTTTGTTAGGGACAATCCATGACGTGCACAGAAGTCCAATAACAAGGCACCACTCGGGTTCAGATCTGGGGGGCCATTCCGCTCAACCACACCCCTCCAGGTGTCACTGTCATTGCCCACGTGAGCGTTGAAGTCCCCCAGGAGAACATGAGAGTCCCCAGGAGGAGCACTCTCCAGCACCCCCTCCAAAAACTCCAAAAAGGGTGGGTAATCTGATCTGCCGTTTGGCGCATCAGCACAAACAACAGTCAGGACCCGTCCCCCCACCCGTAGGCGGAGGGAGGCTACCCTCTCGTTCACCGGGGTAAACCCCAACGTACAGGTGCCGAGATGAGGGGCAACAAGTATGCCCACCCAAGCTCGGCGCCTCTCAGCGGGGGCAACTCCAAAGTGGAAGAGAGTCCAACCCCTCTTGAGGAGACGGGTTCCAGAGCCAGAGCCGTGCGTCTAGGCGAGTCCGACGATGTCTAGTCGAAACCTCTCAACCTCGCACACCAGCTCCGGCTCCTTCCCCAACTGAGAGGTGACGTTCCACGTCCCGAGAGCCAGCCTCTGCAGCCGAGGATCGGACCGCCAAGGTCCCCGCCTTCGGCTGCCGCCCATCCAGTTTCAATTCAATTGAGTTTATTTATATATCTCGAGGCACTTGAGAAAAGTCATTTCAATACAATCCTACAAACATTCCAATCAGTTAAAAAGTTTTCTATTTAAGGAGTAGCAGCAGATTGCGTTGAGTCATTGACTGGCAGTTGTGCCCCATAGATACAGGCTCGAACCACAGCAATCTCTCAGCAATCCCTCATACTGAGGAAACATGTAGTGGAGAGGAAAAAAACTCCCCTTTAACAGAAAGAAACCTCCAGCAGAACTTGGCTCAGTATCAGCGGCCATCTGCCACAACCGTCTGGGGGTTCGAGAAGACAGAGAAGAAACACAGAAAGAACAAACAGAACTGATGTAAGAGTACTTTCTATATAAAAAAAGTAAAAAGTTGATAACAGGACACGAGTGATGCTCAGTTACTGGGAGCATCATCCCAGTCAATGCCCCAGGTCCAACAGGGCACTGCAGCTTAGCAGGATACCAGACTAGGTGTACATTCCATGAAGAGAAAAACACTGAGAAAAACAAAGTTAACAGTCGAAATAACAGCAAAAAATACAACTGGGGAGTAGCAGAGAGAAGTAGTAGACTGAAGAAAACTGGTCAGTCTGTCCTCCAGCAGTCTAAGCCTATAGCAGCATAACCACAGAACTAGCTCAGGATGACCAAAGTCCATTTAACTATAAGCTTTATCAAAAAGGAAAGTTTTAAGCCTGGTCTTAAAAGTAGACAGTGTGTCTGCCTCACGGACTAAAACTGGGAGCTGGTTCCACAGGAGAGGAGCCTGATAACTAAAATATCTGCCTCCTATCCCACTTTTAGAGAACCTATGAACCACCAGTAAACATGCAGTCTGAGAGCAAAGTGCTCTGTTGGGAACATATGAAACAATTAGATCTCTGATGTATGATGGAGCTTGATGGTATGATGGAGCAAAAAAAAAATTTCAAGGATTTTAGATAAGACAGGAAGATTAGATATAGGTCTGTAGTTAACCAAGTCATCTTGATCGAGTTTTTTTTTTACAGCAACTGTATTAAAAAAGAAGCTTAGGATTGTTCTTATTTGCCTCTATTAATGCTGAAAAATAAGCCAAATATTTTCTAAGTTCAGTTAAAATGGAAGGCGTTTCACTTAAAGAGAAACTAAACCCCAAAACAACTTTTTTTTGCCTATAAACTGTATAAATGGGTCTTTATCAATGCAATCTTTGAGTTTCTGGGGACTTTTTTTACATTTTCGTGTAAACTTGTTTAGTTCTACACTTTTTGGTCTAAAAACGTCTTAGTACTGCCCTCTAAGGGTTGAACTGTGGCTACTGCATTTGAATTTTGTGATTGGCGGCGAGCGGTACATCTTTTCCACTTTCTACGTCTCACAGACACGCCCTGTGGGTTTCTCTCAGACACACTCGCCCCGTGGCGAGTTTGTTAGGTTACCATTATTATCACATTAGCACTTAGTTAGCATAGCTAACATACTGCCGCTGAATCAGTCAGCCATCGCAGAGTCAGTGCTGTCTGAGGCCGGCACTGCCGGTGCTGCTGAGGCAGAGGGAGACAGAAGGAGTCCAGTCTCTGAGTGGTAATGCTGGTTAGCCTATGTTAATAGGCTAACGTTCAAAACAGATCAAAGTCGATCAGATCGTTCAGTTGCATAACTGCCAACGTCGCTTTGGTCACTGTCCATGTTTCAGTGTCAGATTAAGCGAGGTGTCAATGTCCTCCTGAACACACCCCCACATTCCCCCCCTCCGCTCATCCTCCACACTTGGCCATACCCCTCCGTGCTTCCTGGCACTGCCGAATTTTTCAAATGTTGTCTGGGGGCGGGGTTATGATTTTTAATGGGGTTCAGTTCCACTTTAAAAAGGAAGGTGATAACACTAGAACTAATAGACCTGCACAAATTTACGTAAATACCCTAAAACTACTGACCCTAAATACCTAAAAACTACTACTGTACATTTCCTCAGGCCCCTCAGCTCCATTGTTCTCCTGCTTTTGTTGTGCAAACACACTAAATGGCTGTAAACACTGGCACATTTGGATTTGTTTACCCACACTGCTACCTGAGGGGCTGTTCACACAACAACATTTTCCAGCAAAAATTAGGTTTTTCAACAGGAAAGTGGGGGGGGGGGGGGGGGCAAAAAGCAACTTTTTGAAAATGGCTTCCAGAGTGAAGGGTTCTGAAAACGCTGGGTGACAATGCAAGCCGGAGACTTTTCAAAACGATTACAGCACTGCCAGCCACCTACGGACACGTTGGACTTGCCCACTCCGCCTTTCTAAGGAAAAACAACAATGGTGGATCCAGGTATGCTGTTACTGCTGGTGCAGGTTCTGAAGTAATTTGGTCTCTGTTAGCAAAACTTAGAGATCATCAAGCTTCTATGCGATCGCCAACGAAAACATATACAGTACGCACGTCAAATAATCAATACGCCTTTATTTAAGCGGAGAGCTACAAGAAGACCGTCATTGTTAGTTATCATGAAATGTTTGTTTTCCGGGTTGTGAGGGGGAAACCACGGAAAACTGCATACACGGGGTACACTGCCATCTCTAAAGGCCGGGCATATCTACTACATCATTTTCCATCGCGCGCCCTGTTGTGTAAACGCAGTGCGTTTTCACCCGTGTATTCAAACAAAAACGGCAACGTTGTTGTGTAAATAGCCCCTCAGATTCACTGCAGTCCAAGTCTGTGTTGATATAAACTTTCCCAGACACATTTCATATCTAAACAAATATCCCACACGCTGATTGACCTACACATTTGAAAGACACTCATTCATAAAATATATGGAAACACAAGTCTGTTGTATTTCTTTAAAAAAATGAGTGAAAATGGAATGAGGAGTTCCTAGTGGAAGAAAATGAAAAGAATGAAAACATGGTAACACATCAGTCTCCAAAGTATGTTAGTACATAAATGTTATAAGCGCAGTTGAAGTCATGGGCCATGGTTGACAACATGTCCGTACACGTACTAAATGGAATAATGTCATTTCATTGGCCATCACAGAATAATAAAACCAAAAGTGAATATTGTTTTTTTTTCTGATCTCTACAGCTTTGCATGTTCTCTCCTCTGGCTGTTCATGTATAAATAGGAAAATTTGTACAAGTAGATTTTTTTTTATCAGTCCTTCAGGTACAGGTTCATGTCTTTAATGTATTTTTGCCTTTTGTCTTAAGCCTAGTTTATACTTCCACGTCTACATCAGAACAGATGGACGCAACGCCATTATCCGTCGACGCAAGGTCTCTCCGTAACCTACGCCAGGTCGCACGGAGTAGAGCCCTATTTTCTAACTATCCGTCAAACAAAACGGAAAGCGCACGCCTGTAATTTGTTAGCTCAACATCAGCCCAAGATCATTTAATCAGAGAGGTGGTCTATAGTTGATGTAATAAGTAGTCTTTGCTGCTTTAGAGCACTAGATGCTTTATATTGCAAAGCCAGTTAATCTAATCTGGTCTTTTGGTGATTTTGAACAACAGGAGGTGTAGAGAACAACAAAACAGACTGCTGTGTTTGTTTGTTTCCATACATTTTTTGAGTATTCTATGAGCTGCACTTCCAGTACAAAGCTTTCCAGCTCAATCAAAACTCGCTCTGTCAGCCATTGCTCCTTGAGTGAATGTGTGTTTACAAGCTGAAGTAAATAAACTTTCTTCGACCAGAGATGTCACTGCAATGGTAGACGGATCTGCCAGAAAAGATCTGCCTCCCCTGCTGTCCTGGTAGAGAATTGCTTTAAAACACTGACACACTGGACAACAGCTATTCACTGCTGGACCTGACGGCGGTGAATGCCTACATTCTGCATTAGGGATGGATGGGGGGAAAAGGCACAAGAAGATTGTTTATGAGTCTTCTAGCCAAAGAAATACTTTGTCAATTCATGCAGCGAAGGGTAATGGAGACTGAGGCTATGTACACACGTAGCTGGTTTAAAAAAAAAACGAATATCCTTACCACCTCGTAAAAAAAAATAAAATCTCTGGGTGTTTCCCAATGCCAAGGAACCTCGCCTTGATTCCTTGGTCCTGCCCCGGTTGCCTAGGAGATACGTCATCAGGGACTGTCAAGGCGTGTTCCAATGTTCATGTGCTACCGAGGCGTCTGTCCTCCGTTTGTCTGCCGTTTAGCTAACTGACCAAGGATACATGGGAGGTTCCTTGATGCCTTCCCTCGGTCAAAAATTTCCCAGAATACATTGCGGTATTTTCGAAGTTGCAGCTTCGGTTGCTAGCAGGTACTAACTAGCTTTCACATTTGATTTAACCAATATATACACAAATAAAAAAGTAAATCTCTGGTTATACATCTATATTGAAACGAATAGGTATAAAGTCAGGATGTAAACAGAGCGTGTAAGCAAAAGGCGGGCCCTGGGGCAGCCGCGGTCACGTGATGTAAGTCTGTTCCATTTAACCGTTTTCTTTGACCAAGGAAGGACAGTGTCCTCGTAACCAAGGCATTGCCTTGGTAGGCGAGGTTCCTTGACATTGAGAAACACCGTCTGTCCACACCTAACAACATAAGTGCGTTGTTAAGAACCTTCATAGTCATGCCAAACCTGTAGGGGGCAGTAGTTCCCCCAAATCCTATCCACTCAGAGTAACTTTCTATGTTCTAAATTCTACATAGAGCAGTTATTGAGCTTGTAAAAAAAAGCACAAAAAGAAAAGAGCTTGGACAATTGATAATGCCAACACAGCATCCGGGCATACATGCTATTTCTGAGTGTAAACACAGGTCGCACTAATGATGTCAGAGCATTTTTGTTGTGGAAAGTGACATTGCGGAGCCAAAAACTCTTGGCTCCGCAATAACTCTTGGTTATTTCTGTCCACACGCAAACACTTAAAACTGAGAAAACACAAATCTTCTGTGCTATAATGTGGATGACAGTGAAATACCCAGCTACATGTGGGACAAGGCATGAGAGGAATGCTGCTGCAGCTGCAGAAACGTTTGCCACTGTTTTGCCAGGAACTGTACAGACAACTCAGTGCCAAGTACAAGAGAGCTCCCAAAGACACACACTGTGGGAGAGTAACTACTGAGCTAAAATGTAGAAAGATGAACCTGCAACTCAGATACTATAAATTTTGTAACTATGTTTGTTTAAATTTGTTCTATTTTCACAAGAACAAAGAAGAACATGCAAGACTGGACCATAACTTCCTTCAGTTTATGACATTTATGTACAAACATTCAGTACATTGGAGACTGATGTGTTACATATTTTCAATCTATTATCATATTTTTGTTCTATTTTCACTGTATTATTTATAAATAAAACAGACTTGTGTTTCCATATGTTTTGTGAATGTATGTGTTTCATATTTGGGGGTCAGTCAATGTGTGGGATATATATGTATATTATTTTAGATATGGAAGGCATCCGTGATGGTTTCTATCAAACACAGACTTTGGCTGCATTGGAGTTGAGGTAGCAATCCAAGTAAACAAATCAAATTTTGTTTTTAAAGCACCAATTCAAAACATAAGTTGTCTCAAAGCACATTACAGACATCAAATTAAAGGCAATTAGTATAAGCTATCTAAGGAAACCAGCGGATTGTATAGGATGCCTGCTTGGACATAATTCAGAATTACTTTACATATTAAATTAAACTATTTCACATACTATACTAAAAACCTTGAACAAAGAACCTTGTGAAAAAACCTTTCATACAAACTGGTGAAAACTTGTGTATAAACTAGTAAGAACCTTTCATACAAACTAGTGAAAAGATTAACCTTCTAGTTTGTATGAAAGTTTCTCAGTAGTTTATATAAAATCTTTTCACTAGTTTGTATGAAAGGTTCTCACTAATTTATGAGAGCTTTTCACTAGTTTGTATGAAAGGTTCTCACTGGTTTTCATGAAAGGTTTTCACTGGTTTGTATGACTGGCGACCTGTCCATGGTGTACCCAGCCTCTCGCCCTGTGACTGCTGGAGATAGGAACCAGCCCCCCCGCAACCCTGCATAGGATAGACGGATGGACTAGTTTGTATGACAGGTTCTCACTAGTTTATATGAGATCTTTTCACTAGTTTGTATGAAAGGTTCTCGTTAGTTTAAATAAAAGCTTTTCACTAGTTAAAAGGTTCTCTCTTGTTTATATGAGAGCTTTTCACAAGCTTGTATAAAAGCTTTTCACTAGTTTGTATTAAAGGTTTTCACCAGTGTGTAAAAAAAGTTCATCTTTTCACTGGTTTATAAGAGCTTTCACTAGTTTGTATGAAAGGTTCTCACTAGTGTGTATTAAAGGCAGCTCTTTTCAGTAGTTTATATGCAAGCTTTTCACTAGTCTTTGTGTAAGGTTTTTAGTATAGTATGTGGAAGAGTTTAATTTCATATGTGCATATGCAAGGTAATCTAAATAATGACCTATGTGGACCCCATAGTTAACTAGCACCATAACAGTCGTCCCTGAAACTATCATGGAGCAAAGCCAAAGGATAAATCCCTTCTCTTAGATCAGGGAAGACAGCTAACTGGAAAAATGTTGCACTTAGGCAAAACAACCTGACCAGCATTATGGTCTCTTTAACCTCTGCAAAAAGGAGTAAGTAGGTTTGGACTGTGGTCAAAACAAGCGATTACAGCAATCTAACTGGAAACACAGGGATTCCATAAAAAAAACAAAAAAAAACAGGGTTGCTGCACTTCTACTATAATCTGTCTCCTTAGGCCACATCCTCCTTCATTACACAGATACACATCACCTGCTATACTTCAATCCATTAAGCATTCAGGTTTATCCAGCTTAAACCTAAAATAATAATATGGTCAAAATATTTGCCTATTCACTGAATACAGTGTAGATGAACATATTACTGTTACAAACATGAGCAGAAGACTTTAGGAGGTTATCTACTGGAACCATTCATAATGAGCTTCAGTAAACACCATCAAAAGAGCCTGTTTTCAATTATTTGGAGGAAATTGGGGGAAAATATGTTTAAGATTTACCATATTTGTTAATCGTGATGTTTACTATCACATTTGTTATGGGTTTGAAAAAAAAAATCCAAATAGCATTACACATTTGACAGAGAGAACAAGATGTATGCAGACTGCACTTAGAAACTCAACTCATCTTCGGCCATTTTATCATTTGACAGAACAAAAAAGTTGTCTGCTTCTTTGATCCTTGGAAAATACACTCCAGTTGAACTTGTTACTAATACTAACTATTACCAATAGTTTGTTGAACTACTAATACGTGGGCAAAGGTTTTTACAGATTTACCCTGAGATGATCTGAAAAACATGCCGTCCTCAAAGTAACTCATAATCATGCAGTGAATCTCAACAAAGTAAGCAGGTATACATTTATTTTCAATGAAGAGCAGAGGTAGCCTTCACATCTCCACCAAACCTTAACAGATTCCTTCTTTGCATTTGCTTAACCTCAAATATCCAGACAGACAAGCAGTAGTAAAAATAAACCTCCTCCATGGAAGTAACTATCAGTGTTCAAGTCTGACATCTTAAAAATTACAATGTTTAAAGAAAGAAAATAAATTTCATAACCTGCATTTAAACAGGAAAGAGGAAAAAGAAAAAAAGACAATATTAATGTTTCATGAAGAACCAGGATTGTTTTTTAAGGATTCTTAATTTGCATAGCTGCAAAGATAGAAAACATTCATACTTCATATAAAGGTTCCCTCCCTCTGTCTTTTCCATATGGCCAAAATGTGCCAGGTTTTGAATTTCTGTACACTGTGCTCCTGTTCTACGTGTCTGCTGGCAGAGAAGCAACAATGATGTTCAACAATAGAGAATCAGGAAAAAAGACAAATGATTTTCTGTTTTCTGTGGCATCGCAAAGACCTCCCAGGCCCACATCAAGCTGTTTGTCCAGCTGCTGCACATCTCTGGGGGAAAAACCCTGCCCTATAGAGTTTCTGTGTTGAATTTATGAAAACCCACATGCATTCAGGGTATTCAGTATTATAACAAAATATTCAATGATCTATAGAAATCCCCTAATGAGTAAGCTCAACTTTGTTTGTTTTTTTACTTTAATTTTTAATGTAATTATTTAGGACAAGTCATGACACCATAGGTTATAGGAAGAACAAAAGCTATGACCCCCAGCTGTTGAACCGTTTCAAAGGACAATCCTACACAAATCTGCCTCTTTCTGTCAGGTAGTGGTCAGGTGACCACAGGGACTGGCTTGAAAAAGAAAGATCCAACCACCTGTTCTCTACTTAGACATTGTTCCTTCATGTCATAATCTCTGTCAGTTGTCAGGTTAGAGGCTAGACTTATAGATATTGAGATAGGTGAAGAAGTGTTGCTTGCTGTCTAGACTCAAATGCGGTAAAGAACTGGCAGTGGGTAGGAAGATTCATGCAGTTTGATTTAGTAAGAACCCAGAACGCTTAACACGGATCCGTTCATCTTTTTGTAAATGTTACAAAAGGACAGGAGATATAACCAGGATGGTAGAGAGATGAACACCAGAGCTGATGGCAGGCTGACAATCAGAGGGTAACAGAGATCCTGACACGAAGGCACAATGTCTAAGCAGAAAACAAGTGGGTGTATCTACATTAAAGCCAATCCCCATGGTCACCTGACCACTACCTGAAAGAAAGAGGCAGATTTGGGAGGTTGAACCCACATTCCTAGGGTGGGTGGCACAAATCAAACCCAATAAAAGAGGAAAGGAGAGCGCCAGCAGCATCATTCTGGCCAGTGTAAACTGACACACTGTAGAAACAGTAGAAACTACCCGCAGTACGCCAGCGTTTCCCAACCCTAATCTTCAAGGCGCACTGCCCTGCATGTTTTAGATGTCTCCCTGCCTGATTCAGATCGCAGTTCAGCAAGTCTGTTAATTAGCCATCAGTTGATGCTGAAGCAGGAAAGCATCTAAAAGATGCAGCCCAGTGTTCCTTTGAGGACCAGGGTGGGGAAACACTGCAGTAGATAGCACAATTTCCTACATGGAATAAGTCAGGCATACCACAGCCAGAACTGCAAAGGTAAGAAATGGCAAAGAGGTAAAATGACTACAAAATGCTGCAAAACCTACGGCAGCAGTCTTAGCAAACAAAAAAGTAGTCCGGTTATGTGGCAACAGTTTAGATTTAAAGACACAGACACCATCAAAACACATAATGTGCATGATTTAATACTGGTTAGTGAAGGCCATTAAATTGCATAATTAATTTGTGCTTTTCATTTAGTAGTCGATATTTGAATACATTTTTAGTCAGTTATCTCAAGGGATGATTCAATAACAAGGTTTGAAATACATTTTTAAATGTGAATGTAATTCATGATTCTGTGCAAGTGCCATACATTTTTTCCAAACTAAATGAATAATTGCTAGGCCTCAGCATAGGAGCAGAGTGACTAATATTTTATTCAATTCAATTCAATTTATTTATATGGCGGTGATTCACAACAGATGTCATCTCAAGGGACTTTACAAGAAAAGTAATTTCAATACAAACATATTTACTTCTTTACTGCTGTGTGAAATGAGCTACATCTGTGTAATGAAGCTATGAAGCTGAGCTATCTCTGTAGTCATGCTGGTATAGGCTTACACTGGACATTCAAACCACCTCTCCTTTCTCTGCTACTTTTCTTATTCTACTACTCTCCAATTGCATTGTTTGCTGTTATTTCGACTTAACTTTATGTTTTCTCTCAGTGCTTTTCTCTCCATAGACGCTACCCCTGGTCTAGCGCTCTGTTCGGCTGTGATGCCTTGTTGGAGGGGGCCATCGCCAGGGATGATGCTCCCAGTAACTGAATGTTCTTCTCCTGTTATTAACTTTATACTTTATTAAACGTAGAAAGTACTCTTACATCAGTCCTTCGGATCTTTGTGTGTCTGCTCTATATTCTCTAACCTCCAGTCGGTCGTGGCAGATGGCCGGTCGTACTGAGCCAGGTTCTGCTGGAGGTTTCTTCCTGTTAAAAGGGGAGTTTCTCCTCTCCACTGTCACAACATGCTTGTTCAGTATGAGGGATTGTTGTTAAAAAACAATGAAGACGACGGTCTACTGTTGCTAGATGTTAGTCCAGGAGCAGTGAATTTTAAAAGTCAATGACTTGATGCAATCAGCAGGAAGCTTTTTTAAGAGAGGAAAACTTATTGGAATGGACGCATTATTAGATTGAAATGCAGTCGAGGTGACTGTGGCTCAGTAGGTAGAGTAGTTGTCTTGTAGGTCGAGTTCAAGCTTCCTCCTGTCACATGTCGATGTGCCCCTGGGCAAGGCACTTTACCCCAAGTTGCCTACCGAGCTTTGAATCGGTATGTAAATGTGTGAGCGTTTGTGTGCGAATGGTTGAATGTGGCTCCAGTGTAAAGTATTTTGAGTGGTCAGTATGACTAGAAAAGCGCTATATAAGTTCAGTCCAGTAAAGTGCCTTGAAATGCCATGTGTTGTGAACTGCTATGTACATAAACTAAATTGAATTGAAAAATTAACCAAGTATAATTTTGACTTCAGGATCAATCTTATGAAAGTAAAAAATCCAGGGTCTAACATTTTTTTTAAAGGCCAGTCTAATTAAAATTTTACATGTGTCCAGGACATTTCACTCAAATACACAAATTATAATTATTTGGGAAACTTCTGGTGGGAGCACGCACAAAAGTACACGCTAATGTTGGATATTAGTTTTGTACAGGAAACACACCTGAGTCAGGGGGAACATGAAAAAATTGGGAAATTGGCTAGAGCAAACATCTTTTCATCTTCTTATACATCTGCTGAAAGAGGGGTAGCTATACTTATAAAAAATTGCAATGTTTACAAAGGACAAGTGCATCAGGGGAAAACAAGGAAGTTTTGTCTTTTTACATGGAGAAATCCACCAGGAGAGTGCTGCCTTTATGATAAAAATTCTCGGGTCGTCGCGTAGCATAGTGGTTAAGGCAGGCGCCCCATGTTCAGAGGCCTCAGTCCTCGATGCGGCTGTCTGGGGGTTCGCTTCCACCCCGCGAACATTTGCCAATGTCGCTTCCCCACTTCTCACCCCCTTTCTGTACGCTTTCCACTATACAACAAAGGCCACTGTGGCCACCAAAACTTTTAAAAAAATAAGAATTCTCCATCTTTTAATGCATGAGGCAAAAGGATTAACTATAATGGGAGATCTCAATTTAGTAATGAATAAACAGGCAAATATTGAAGTAAGACAAAACATTAATCAGAATCAACAGGTAGATTATTAAAAGAAGCAAAACTAGAATTTGGACTGTTGGATGTGTGGCATTATCTTTGCCCAAAAGATAGATCTTTTATGTTTCACTCTGATGTACATACAGTGTCCTCATGATTTGACTATTTTTATATGCTTAAGCATGATCTCTCTCGTGTGATTAACTGAGATTACTACTTTTTCATTGTCAGAGCACTTTTCAGTTATAATGGAAATAAGCCTACAGAGGGAATCAAGATAGTCTGTATGGAGGTTTAATAAATAATTATTCTTTGATCAAAGTTTTAAAGAGAAAATGTTTGATGTTTTTAAAACATTTTTGGAAATAAATGATAATAGAGAATTAAACCCAGTATTACTATAGGAAAGTGCTAAAGCAACTCTAAGGAGAGAGATTATTGCATATGCATCTTGGAGGGGGAAAAATGGAGAAAAATAAGCAAATATCATTAGAAGAAAAAATCCAAAAGTTATAGGAGCTGGGAGGGATAGAGAAAATCAATTGAATGCAGAAAAAAAAAGAATTAGAGAGTATTCATTTGGAAGACCTGGAAAAGGATTTTACATTTATCAAGCAATCTTTGTACGACAATAGCTCCAAAGCTCAAAGAATATTAGCTGCCAAAATGAAAAAGATCAAAGAATAAGCTATAATAGATACAATTATGGATAACACAACACCAAGGAGAGAGAGGTCAGAAACTCTGGCCTGTTTTAGGAATTACACTTCTCACAATAAGTTAGGGATATTGTTATTTACATGAGTCCTATTTGGTCGGAATTTTAATGAAATAAGTAAAAGTATCCTTTGATATTACTAATAAGGAATGAGAAGAAACACCATTTTCATTAGTGTAACATTTATTTCCCCAAAAATGTAGACAATAAAAAGGGTAGCCCCAAATAACATAAAATGACAATGTTTCCACCATTTGCCGCAATGACAGCTTGACAGCGACGTCTCATGCTCAACACTAGCCTCATGATGTTGTCCTGAGGCAATGCGTTCCACTCTTCCACAAGTGCTACAAGTAGTTCTCCCAGGTCACGTGGGAGTGGGGTACGATCATCCAGTCTCTGCTTCAGCTGGTCCCAAATGTGCTCTATGGGGTTCAGGTCAGGGGACATTGCTGGCCATACCATATGAGGCACGCCGACTTCCTGAAGTCGAGCTGTGACAATTTTGGGGGTGTGCTGGCGGAACTGGGGGATGATGATGGGTTTCTATGATGTCTCTGAGGTAAGAACGTGCAGTGACTGAGCCATCTACAATAACCAAATCAGTTTTGTGCTGACTGGTGATGCCTGCCCAGACTGTTACACCTCCTCCACCAAAGCTAACCCTGGGGACCATGTTGACCTCGGTGTATCGCTCACCTCGCCTTCTCCAGCAACGCTGACGACCATCATTTCTGTGCAAGGTGACCCAACACTCGTCAGTGAACAGGATGGTAGACCACTGCTGCATTGTCCAGGTCACATGTTCTTGTGTCCACTGCAAACGTTCACAACGGTGTCTTGGTGTCAGTGGAGTCACCTGCAATGGTCGTATGGCATTCAAGCCAAAGCGGTGGAGTCGATTGCAAATGGTTTGTCTGAAAACCTTAGTACCCCTCACATCTCGTAAACGGGCCTGCAGCTGTGTGGCAGTTGCATGAAGATGTCTGAGTGCATAGATGTTTAGGTACTGGTCATCATTTTGGTCTGTCACTCGTGGGGCTCCACTCCTGGATCTGTCACAAACTCTGCCAGTAGTTCTGTGTCTCAATGCAAGTCTGCTGATGAAACTTTGAGACACACCAAGTTCATGTGCAACATCTGACTGCCTGTCACCAACCCGAAGGTGAGCTGTGATGGCGCTGCTTGTCCATTAAGTGACGCAGTGTGTTCATGGCTGTTTGAAGGAGGACGTTGGAATGACTTACTGACAATACCAGCTTTTTAAACCCACAGAATGTTGACATTGATGCCACATTGAAAAGGGTTGTCTTTAGTATTTTTGGGTGTTGGCCCTAATATGTAAGGCACACTGTACACAGTGAGACCATTACGTGGAAAACACAAAATGAGGTGTGTCTATCACCCCAATACATCTGCCTCCCTATCCCAAAAATCACTGAAGTGAAACAAACACCATATGTATGACAACCATTAGTCTCTCGCGATATCCCGACATCACGATATCCCTAACTTTTGAACTTGTGAATGTTGATCAAAAAATATATCTATTATTGCAAATTGACTGTGGATATCATTATTAATCACATGGATCACATTACTAACCTGGATCAAACAGGAATTGTTAAAAATAGATTCTTCAGTGACAATGTATGTTACACTCTTAATGTTATTGACTATTGACTATTCTACTAAAACAAGATATGAAGGCACTTACTGAAAAGGCATTTGACCGAATATCTAGGCCTTTTTCGTTTGCAGTTTTAGATCAATTTAGATTTCACCAAAAATGTATTAACCTGATGAAAGAAATGTATATCGATTCAAACGCCAGAGTGAAAGCCAATGGCTCATATCAAAACCCTTCAAGATAAAAAGAGGATAAAACGGTGAGATCTGCTATCACCACATATTTTTGCTTAATGCATTGAACCTTTGGCTCAGTGCATAAAGACAAACATGGATATAAAGGGTGTTAAGACAAAGGATGAACATAAACTTGTGTTATATGCAAATGATGTTATTATATTCCTAACTGATATATATAAATCTTTACTAGTGCTCTTGCAGGAAATGGAAAAATAAGGGGCTATTTCTGGATATAAGATTAAATTCAACTAAAACTGAAGCTATGGAAATAGGATGTGATATTTAAAAATAATTTAAGAAAAAGTTGAAATGGCCTCAGAATTAAATAAAATATTTGGGTATTACAATACCCAAAAAAATAGATAAATTTTATTTATATAAGTATAAAACCCTGGAAAACCTCCTGAAGCAGATTTTTTCCCATTGGAAAAGTCTGCCACTAACTATATTTGAAAAGATAGGAATAATCAAAATGAATGTACTGCCAGTTTTTATTGCTGTTTCAGAATTTACCTTTGTATTTAGGAAGTTCCTCCTTTAGGGAATAGGAGGGTATGCTAGGAAAGTTCAAGAAACCAAGGGTAAAACTTAAATCCATGCATTGAAATAGTAAACGGGGGGTTGGGACTGCCGATTTTATGTTTTTACTACCACGAATGCCAAGTTAAAAATATTTTAACATTAACAAGGACAAAATAGATCCTTAAATAAAATCTGTTGAATGTAATTTGTTAAACTCACTCACCTCCCTATTTTCTCGGGGCAAAATGTGGAAAAGGCTGAAAATCGGAACCATTCCATTTATTAAACCTGGAAGAGCTGGCAAAGAGTATGTTAAACAAAAAAAATAAACCGGCTAATCGTGTTTGCCAGAGGAAAATTGGTCAGCACCCAGACTTTACTCAAAATTGTACAGACGGTACTTTCAGGACCATGAGAAACTAAGGGTTTTACAAGATTCCATCAGATCTTGAAAGATCACATAATTAATACATTCGAAAATATAGCCAAGGAATATAAACTTCCAAATTGTGATTTCTAAAGATATTTGCAAGTAAGAAGCTATATTTAAAAAAAACAGAAGCCATTTCAAGAACTCCATTCTCTTGTTTTGCATTTATTGAAAGTCTATGAAAACTCAAGCTTTAAACATTTTATAGGACAAACTTACAGGATCCTAAGTGAAAATGAAGATCAACGTTTCATATCCATTGGAGAAAGACTTTGTCATAGTTCCCAGGTGTTTGTGTTTTGTTAGTTATTTTCCTTATTTAGTTCTATTATAATGTTTAGTTATTCTTTGTCTTTACTAGTTATTTCTGCACTTTCTTGTTAGGTCACGTGGGAGTGGGGTACGATCATCCAGTCTCTGCTTCAGCTGGTCCCAAATGTGCTCTATGGGGTTCAGGTCAGGGGACATTGCTGGCCATACCATATGAGGCACGCCGACTTCCTGAAGTCGAGCTGTGACAATTTTGGGGGTGTGCTGGCGGAACTGGGGGATGATGATGGGTTTCTATGATGTCTCTGAGGTAAGAACGTGCAGTGACTGAGCCATCTACAATAACCAAATCAGTTTTGTGCTGACTGGTGATGCCTGCCCAGACTGTTACACCTCCTCCACCAAAGCTAACCCTGGGGACCATGTTGACCTCGGTGTATCGCTCACCTCGCCTTCTCCAGCAACGCTGACGACCATCATTTCTGTGCAAGGTGACCCAACACTCGTCAGTGAACAGGATGGTAGACCACTGCTGCATTGTCCAGGTCACATGTTCTTGTGTCCACTGCAAACGTTCACAACGGTGTCTTGGTGTCAGTGGAGTCACCTGCAATGGTCGTATGGCATTCAAGCCAAAGCGGTGGAGTCGATTGCAAATGGTTTGTCTGAAAACCTTAGTACCCCTCACATCTCGTAAACGGGCCTGCAGCTGTGTGGCAGTTGCATGAAGATGTCTGAGTGCATAGATGTTTAGGTACTGGTCATCATTTTGGTCTGTCACTCGTGGGGCTCCACTCCTGGATCTGTCACAAACTCTGCCAGTAGTTCTGTGTCTCAATGCAAGTCTGCTGATGAAACTTTGAGACACACCAAGTTCATGTGCAACATCTGACTGCCTGTCACCAACCCGAAGGTGAGCTGTGATGGCGCTGCTTGTCCATTAAGTGACGCAGTGTGTTCATGGCTGTTTGAAGGAGGACGTTGGAATGACTTACTGACAATACCAGCTTTTTAAACCCACAGAATGTTGACATTGATGCCACATTGAAAAGGGTTGTCTTTAGTATTTTTGGGTGTTGGCCCTAATATGTAAGGCACACTGTACACAGTGAGACCATTACGTGGAAAACACAAAATGAGGTGTGTCTATCACCCCAATACATCTGCCTCCCTATCCCAAAAATCACTGAAGTGAAACAAACACCATATGTATGACAACCATTAGTCTCTCGCGATATCCCGACATCACGATATCCCTAACTTTTGAACTTGTGAATGTTGATCAAAAAATATATCTATTATTGCAAATTGACTGTGGATATCATTATTAATCACATGGATCACATTACTAACCTGGATCAAACAGGAATTGTTAAAAATAGATTCTTCAGTGACAATGTATGTTACACTCTTAATGTTATTGACTATTGACTATTCTACTAAAACAAGATATGAAGGCACTTACTGAAAAGGCATTTGACCGAATATCTAGGCCTTTTTCGTTTGCAGTTTTAGATCAATTTAGATTTCACCAAAAATGTATTAACCTGATGAAAGAAATGTATATCGATTCAAACGCCAGAGTGAAAGCCAATGGCTCATATCAAAACCCTTCAAGATAAAAAGAGGATAAAACGGTGAGATCTGCTATCACCACATATTTTTGCTTAATGCATTGAACCTTTGGCTCAGTGCATAAAGACAAACATGGATATAAAGGGTGTTAAGACAAAGGATGAACATAAACTTGTGTTATATGCAAATGATGTTATTATATTCCTAACTGATATATATAAATCTTTACTAGTGCTCTTGCAGGAAATGGAAAAATAAGGGGCTATTTCTGGATATAAGATTAAATTCAACTAAAACTGAAGCTATGGAAATAGGATGTGATATTTAAAAATAATTTAAGAAAAAGTTGAAATGGCCTCAGAATTAAATAAAATATTTGGGTATTACAATACCCAAAAAAATAGATAAATTTTATTTATATAAGTATAAAACCCTGGAAAACCTCCTGAAGCAGATTTTTTCCCATTGGAAAAGTCTGCCACTAACTATATTTGAAAAGATAGGAATAATCAAAATGAATGTACTGCCAGTTTTTATTGCTGTTTCAGAATTTACCTTTGTATTTAGGAAGTTCCTCCTTTAGGGAATAGGAGGGTATGCTAGGAAAGTTCAAGAAACCAAGGGTAAAACTTAAATCCATGCATTGAAATAGGAAACGGGGGGTTGGGACTGCCGATTTTATGTTTTTACTACCACGAATGCCAAGTTAAAAATATTTTAACATTAACAAGGACAAAATAGATCCTTAAATAAAATCTGTTGAATGTAATTTGTTAAACTCACTCACCTCCCTATTTTCTCGGGGCAAAATGTGGAAAAGGCTGAAAATCGGAACCATTCCATTTATTAAACCTGGAAGAGCTGGCAAAGAGTATGTTAAACAAAAAAAATAAACCGGCTAATCGTGTTTGCCAGAGGAAAATTGGTCAGCACCCAGACTTTACTCAAAATTGTACAGACGGTACTTTCAGGACCATGAGAAACTAAGGGTTTTACAAGATTCCATCAGATCTTGAAAGATCACATAATTAATACATTCGAAAATATAGCCAAGGAATATAAACTTCCAAATTGTGATTTCTAAAGATATTTGCAAGTAAGAAGCTATATTTAAAAAAAACAGAAGCCATTTCAAGAACTCCATTCTCTTGTTTTGCATTTATTGAAAGTCTATGAAAACTCAAGCTTTAAACATTTTATAGGACAAACTTACAGGATCCTAAGTGAAAATGAAGATCAACGTTTCATATCCATTGGAGAAAGACTTTGTCATAGTTCCCAGGTGTTTGTGTTTTGTTAGTTATTTTCCTTATTTAGTTCTATTATAATGTTTAGTTATTCTTTGTCTTTACTAGTTATTTCTGCACTTTCTTGTTAGGTCACGTGGGAGTGGGGTACGATCATCCAGTCTCTGCTTCAGCTGGTCCCAAATGTGCTCTATGGGGTTCAGGTCAGGGGACATTGCTGGCCATACCATATGAGGCACGCCGACTTCCTGAAGTCGAGCTGTGACAATTTTGGGGGTGTGCTGGCGGAACTGGGGGATGATGATGGGTTTCTATGATGTCTCTGAGGTAAGAACGTGCAGTGACTGAGCCATCTACAATAACCAAATCAGTTTTGTGCTGACTGGTGATGCCTGCCCAGACTGTTACACCTCCTCCACCAAAGCTAACCCTGGGGACCATGTTGACCTCGGTGTATCGCTCACCTCGCCTTCTCCAGCAACGCTGACGACCATCATTTCTGTGCAAGGTGACCCAACACTCGTCAGTGAACAGGATGGTAGACCACTGCTGCATTGTCCAGGTCACATGTTCTTGTGTCCACTGCAAACGTTCACAACGGTGTCTTGGTGTCAGTGGAGTCACCTGCAATGGTCGTATGGCATTCAAGCCAAAGCGGTGGAGTCGATTGCAAATGGTTTGTCTGAAAACCTTAGTACCCCTCACATCTCGTAAACGGGCCTGCAGCTGTGTGGCAGTTGCATGAAGATGTCTGAGTGCATAGATGTTTAGGTACTGGTCATCATTTTGGTCTGTCACTCGTGGGGCTCCACTCCTGGATCTGTCACAAACTCTGCCAGTAGTTCTGTGTCTCAATGCAAGTCTGCTGATGAAACTTTGAGACACACCAAGTTCATGTGCAACATCTGACTGCCTGTCACCAACCCGAAGGTGAGCTGTGATGGCGCTGCTTGTCCATTAAGTGACGCAGTGTGTTCATGGCTGTTTGAAGGAGGACGTTGGAATGACTTACTGACAATACCAGCTTTTTAAACCCACAGAATGTTGACATTGATGCCACATTGAAAAGGGTTGTCTTTAGTATTTTTGGGTGTTGGCCCTAATATGTAAGGCACACTGTACACAGTGAGACCATTACGTGGAAAACACAAAATGAGGTGTGTCTATCACCCCAATACATCTGCCTCCCTATCCCAAAAATCACTGAAGTGAAACAAACACCATATGTATGACAACCATTAGTCTCTCGCGATATCCCGACATCACGATATCCCTAACTTTTGAACTTGTGAATGTTGATCAAAAAATATATCTATTATTGCAAATTGACTGTGGATATCATTATTAATCACATGGATCACATTACTAACCTGGATCAAACAGGAATTGTTAAAAATAGATTCTTCAGTGACAATGTATGTTACACTCTTAATGTTATTGACTATTGACTATTCTACTAAAACAAGATATGAAGGCACTTACTGAAAAGGCATTTGACCGAATATCTAGGCCTTTTTCGTTTGCAGTTTTAGATCAATTTAGATTTCACCAAAAATGTATTAACCTGATGAAAGAAATGTATATCGATTCAAACGCCAGAGTGAAAGCCAATGGCTCATATCAAAACCCTTCAAGATAAAAAGAGGATAAAACGGTGAGATCTGCTATCACCACATATTTTTGCTTAATGCATTGAACCTTTGGCTCAGTGCATAAAGACAAACATGGATATAAAGGGTGTTAAGACAAAGGATGAACATAAACTTGTGTTATATGCAAATGATGTTATTATATTCCTAACTGATATATATAAATCTTTACTAGTGCTCTTGCAGGAAATGGAAAAATAAGGGGCTATTTCTGGATATAAGATTAAATTCAACTAAAACTGAAGCTATGGAAATAGGATGTGATATTTAAAAATAATTTAAGAAAAAGTTGAAATGGCCTCAGAATTAAATAAAATATTTGGGTATTACAATACCCAAAAAAATAGATAAATTTTATTTATATAAGTATAAAACCCTGGAAAACCTCCTGAAGCAGATTTTTTCCCATTGGAAAAGTCTGCCACTAACTATATTTGAAAAGATAGGAATAATCAAAATGAATGTACTGCCAGTTTTTATTGCTGTTTCAGAATTTACCTTTGTATTTAGGAAGTTCCTCCTTTAGGGAATAGGAGGGTATGCTAGGAAAGTTCAAGAAACCAAGGGTAAAACTTAAATCCATGCATTGAAATAGTAAACGGGGGGTTGGGACTGCCGATTTTATGTTTTTACTACCACGAATGCCAAGTTAAAAATATTTTAACATTAACAAGGACAAAATAGATCCTTAAATAAAATCTGTTGAATGTAATTTGTTAAACTCACTCACCTCCCTATTTTCTCGGGGCAAAATGTGGAAAAGGCTGAAAATCGGAACCATTCCATTTATTAAACCTGGAAGAGCTGGCAAAGAGTATGTTAAACAAAAAAAATAAACCGGCTAATCGTGTTTGCCAGAGGAAAATTGGTCAGCACCCAGACTTTACTCAAAATTGTACAGACGGTACTTTCAGGACCATGAGAAACTAAGGGTTTTACAAGATTCCATCAGATCTTGAAAGATCACATAATTAATACATTCGAAAATATAGCCAAGGAATATAAACTTCCAAATTGTGATTTCTAAAGATATTTGCAAGTAAGAAGCTATATTTAAAAAAAACAGAAGCCATTTCAAGAACTCCATTCTCTTGTTTTGCATTTATTGAAAGTCTATGAAAACTCAAGCTTTAAACATTTTATAGGACAAACTTACAGGATCCTAAGTGAAAATGAAGATCAACGTTTCATATCCATTGGAGAAAGACTTTGTCATAGTTCCCAGGTGTTTGTGTTTTGTTAGTTATTTTCCTTATTTAGTTCTATTATAATGTTTAGTTATTCTTTGTCTTTACTAGTTATTTCTGCACTTTCTTGTTAGGTCACGTGGGAGTGGGGTACGATCATCCAGTCTCTGCTTCAGCTGGTCCCAAATGTGCTCTATGGGGTTCAGGTCAGGGGACATTGCTGGCCATACCATATGAGGCACGCCGACTTCCTGAAGTCGAGCTGTGACAATTTTGGGGGTGTGCTGGCGGAACTGGGGGATGATGATGGGTTTCTATGATGTCTCTGAGGTAAGAACGTGCAGTGACTGAGCCATCTACAATAACCAAATCAGTTTTGTGCTGACTGGTGATGCCTGCCCAGACTGTTACACCTCCTCCACCAAAGCTAACCCTGGGGACCATGTTGACCTCGGTGTATCGCTCACCTCGCCTTCTCCAGCAACGCTGACGACCATCATTTCTGTGCAAGGTGACCCAACACTCGTCAGTGAACAGGATGGTAGACCACTGCTGCATTGTCCAGGTCACATGTTCTTGTGTCCACTGCAAACGTTCACAACGGTGTCTTGGTGTCAGTGGAGTCACCTGCAATGGTCGTATGGCATTCAAGCCAAAGCGGTGGAGTCGATTGCAAATGGTTTGTCTGAAAACCTTAGTACCCCTCACATCTCGTAAACGGGCCTGCAGCTGTGTGGCAGTTGCATGAAGATGTCTGAGTGCATAGATGTTTAGGTACTGGTCATCATTTTGGTCTGTCACTCGTGGGGCTCCACTCCTGGATCTGTCACAAACTCTGCCAGTAGTTCTGTGTCTCAATGCAAGTCTGCTGATGAAACTTTGAGACACACCAAGTTCATGTGCAACATCTGACTGCCTGTCACCAACCCGAAGGTGAGCTGTGATGGCGCTGCTTGTCCATTAAGTGACGCAGTGTGTTCATGGCTGTTTGAAGGAGGACGTTGGAATGACTTACTGACAATACCAGCTTTTTAAACCCACAGAATGTTGACATTGATGCCACATTGAAAAGGGTTGTCTTTAGTATTTTTGGGTGTTGGCCCTAATATGTAAGGCACACTGTACACAGTGAGACCATTACGTGGAAAACACAAAATGAGGTGTGTCTATCACCCCAATACATCTGCCTCCCTATCCCAAAAATCACTGAAGTGAAACAAACACCATATGTATGACAACCATTAGTCTCTCGCGATATCCCGACATCACGATATCCCTAACTTTTGAACTTGTGAATGTTGATCAAAAAATATATCTATTATTGCAAATTGACTGTGGATATCATTATTAATCACATGGATCACATTACTAACCTGGATCAAACAGGAATTGTTAAAAATAGATTCTTCAGTGACAATGTATGTTACACTCTTAATGTTATTGACTATTGACTATTCTACTAAAACAAGATATGAAGGCACTTACTGAAAAGGCATTTGACCGAATATCTAGGCCTTTTTCGTTTGCAGTTTTAGATCAATTTAGATTTCACCAAAAATGTATTAACCTGATGAAAGAAATGTATATCGATTCAAACGCCAGAGTGAAAGCCAATGGCTCATATCAAAACCCTTCAAGATAAAAAGAGGATAAAACGGTGAGATCTGCTATCACCACATATTTTTGCTTAATGCATTGAACCTTTGGCTCAGTGCATAAAGACAAACATGGATATAAAGGGTGTTAAGACAAAGGATGAACATAAACTTGTGTTATATGCAAATGATGTTATTATATTCCTAACTGATATATATAAATCTTTACTAGTGCTCTTGCAGGAAATGGAAAAATAAGGGGCTATTTCTGGATATAAGATTAAATTCAACTAAAACTGAAGCTATGGAAATAGGATGTGATATTTAAAAATAATTTAAGAAAAAGTTGAAATGGCCTCAGAATTAAATAAAATATTTGGGTATTACAATACCCAAAAAAATAGATAAATTTTATTTATATAAGTATAAAACCCTGGAAAACCTCCTGAAGCAGATTTTTTCCCATTGGAAAAGTCTGCCACTAACTATATTTGAAAAGATAGGAATAATCAAAATGAATGTACTGCCAGTTTTTATTGCTGTTTCAGAATTTACCTTTGTATTTAGGAAGTTCCTCCTTTAGGGAATAGGAGGGTATGCTAGGAAAGTTCAAGAAACCAAGGGTAAAACTTAAATCCATGCATTGAAATAGGAAACGGGGGGTTGGGACTGCCGATTTTATGTTTTTACTACCACGAATGCCAAGTTAAAAATATTTTAACATTAACAAGGACAAAATAGATCCTTAAATAAAATCTGTTGAATGTAATTTGTTAAACTCACTCACCTCCCTATTTTCTCGGGGCAAAATGTGGAAAAGGCTGAAAATCGGAACCATTCCATTTATTAAACCTGGAAGAGCTGGCAAAGAGTATGTTAAACAAAAAAAATAAACCGGCTAATCGTGTTTGCCAGAGGAAAATTGGTCAGCACCCAGACTTTACTCAAAATTGTACAGACGGTACTTTCAGGACCATGAGAAACTAAGGGTTTTACAAGATTCCATCAGATCTTGAAAGATCACATAATTAATACATTCGAAAATATGGCCAAGGAATATAAACTTCCAAATTGTGATTTCTAAAGATATTTGCAAGTAAGAAGCTATATTTAAAAAAAACAGAAGCCATTTCAAGAACTCCATTCTCTTGTTTTGCATTTATTGAAAGTCTATGAAAACTCAAGCTTTAAACATTTTATAGGACAAACTTACAGGATCCTAAGTGAAAATGAAGATCAACGTTTCATATCCATTGGAGAAAGACTTTGTCATAGTTCCCAGGTGTTTGTGTTTTGTTAGTTATTTTCCTTATTTAGTTCTATTATAATGTTTAGTTATTCTTTGTCTTTACTAGTTATTTCTGCACTTTCTTGTTTCTGTATTTATCCTTGTTCTTAGATGTTTTTCACCCTTTGCTCTTTTGTCCTCCTTATTAGTATTTCTCTTTCTCCTTATTCATTTCTTCCTTCTGTTCTCCAGTGTTTCCTTAAAGATTCCTCCCCAGATATATTATCTTTGCTTTATAGTTTCTTTAAAGTTTTCTGTCTCGCTAGCCATTCCTCCTTTTCTCCCAGTTGTTGATTATTTCCACCTGCTCTCTTCCTCTCACCTGCATCTGCTCTCACTAATTGGTCATTGGTCCTCTCTGTCACTTCCACATTCCCTCCTCAGTATATATTCACCTCTCCTTCAATCACTACTCGCTGGTTCGTGGTCATTCTTCCCTTCCTTGTTCCTGCCTTCCCTGTTCATCCCTGGTCTGTCTTCCTGCGTTCCCTGGTCTCTATGTTCCCTGGTTTCCTCGTGATTATTGTAAATTTACAATTTATTATTAAGTAAATCTGAGTTCATTTACATTCTGCATTTGGGTCCTCTTTGAACCGCAATCTGAGAGACTTCGGAATAACTGTGACTGATAATAATAATAATAATAATGATATTAATGGTTTGCACTTATATAACGCTTTTCGAGACCCTCAAAGTGCTTTACCACTCCATTATTCATTCACACACTGGTGGAAGCAAGCTATGATTATAGCCACAGCTGGCCTGGGGCAGACTGACAGAAGTGAGGCTGCCATATCGCACCATCGGCCCCTCTGGCCAACACCAGTAGACGGGTAGGTAGAAGGTCTTGCCCAAAGACACAAAGACATGTAGCAGGTGGAAGCAGGAATCTGGCTTGTACAAATACTTTGTTATATTAAACCCCCCTTTTGGCAGGAATATGCATGGAAAGTATTAGTTATTTTGGCAGGAATATGCATGGAAGGTATTAGTTAGATGGGCTGCACAGTGCCGCAGTTGGTAGCACTGTTGCCTTGCAGCAAGAAGGGTTCAAATTCCGGCCTGGGGTCTTTCCGCATGAAGTTTGCATGTTCTCCCTGTGCATGCGTGGGTTCTCTCCGGGTACTCCGGCTACCTCCCACAGTCCAAAAACATGACTGTTAGGTGAATTGATTTCTCTAAATTGCCCTTAGGTATGATTGTGTGTGTGTATGGTTGTTTGTCCTGTGTGTCTCTGTGTTGCCCTGTGATGGACTGGTGACCTGTCCAGGGTGTACCCCGCCTCACACCCCATGATAGCTGGAAAAAGCCAGACTCAAAAAATGGCTTCAATCTATTGAAAATTTATATAAAACCGAGAATATAACACAAGAGGGGCAAACGTTATTTTACACAAGATAGTCAGAGAACATTAACCAAGCGCCCTAAAACAAAGCATTCACAAGCCTGGATTTTGTGGATTTAAAAAATAGATTTATCTAGGAGTATCTATTCTGGATTGCTTGGCCTTGCAGCTAAGTATATGCAGACAAAATAATGTTTTTCCCTCCTCTCTTTTTAAATTTTACTTTGATATGTTTTTGAGATGGGAAAGAAAAAAATATATAAATATTGTGTCTGTATTTTTCTGTATGTTGGTGTAATGTGTGAGAATGAACATACATGAAAATACATAAATTATGGAGTTACAGTCAGAAGTATGAGGGGTTTATAACAATAATCCTTCATCTTTTTACCAAAACACTGTCATTTTCATGGTTAATAAAATGAAAGAAAAGAGCCCAAGTCTTTGACTGCTGCAACTTCTACCAGCTCCTCCAGAGGGATTGCTGGTTGTTTTAGGCAAGATACAATCCTTCCCGCGGGTGGTGGATCAGCCCCAGGGCCTATGCCCTCCTGGAATCACCCTGGAAAACGTTACCTGGTGCCTCAACCAGCTCCTGAAATCACCCAGCACCAACAGACCTCTATCTATTTTCCGTGCGTTTGGGTGATAAGGAGTTTTAAAAACTGCTGACCATCACTCAGTGTTAATTCTGACAGTCCATCGAATACATGTTGGCATTTTCCAGTGTGGGCTGAAAGTGAGTGATGCTGTCAGCATTACAGCCACACAGACACTGTTACTAAAAAAAGCACTGCCAAAGAGAATTTGAAGCCATTAGCTTAAAGTGCCTTTGATTTGACAGGAGCATGCCATAGTCTTGTAGCTCTGTTACAGAGTACGGTAGTAAATGCCACAGAGCTTATAGTTTGGCTAACATTTACATACCTTCCGAGTATCTTTGATTATTGACACTCTTGATCCTGGAAGGAAAAATGCATATCTTAAATCCCAAACCAATGCCCTATGCAAGTTCAAAGCAACTGACATGACTAATCTGCCTGCATCTTATTGACCTGGGCTACAGAGATCTACTGCTGTAAAACAGTGCATAAGAAATGACAATGCTGTAGTTAAAACTAAAAAAAAAGGTTCCAACATATACACCAAGTCAGAAATCATAAGTCTCTACTTGTCTTAAGAACTACAATAAAATATGACTACTTCTTGTAAGATAACACTGAGTTATAAATTCACAATGATACCCAGAGTGAAAGCTTACCGTAATCAGCTTTATTTATTTGGTATAATGCAATATTACTAGTTTTTGCAATCAAGTGTTTTAGCTCATTTTACAGTTGCCACTGACTAAAGTACAAACACTAAACATCCAGGAAACGTTTATAGTATATACAGTATGGTTGTCTCCTAGTTAAAGCAAGATCAGCCCAAGATTACAACCAATTGAAAAAAAACAGCTAAAAACATTTCTCTTATGATATCTTGGCTAATTACCTCTGCCAAGGAGGTTACGGTTCTGCCAAGGAGGTTATGGTTTAGCCAGGGTTAGTTTGTCTGTCTGTATGTTAGCAACATAACTCAAAAAGTTATAGGTGGATTTTGATAAAATTTTCAGGAATTGTCTGCAATAGGTCTAGGAGCAAGTGATTAGAACTTGGGGGTGATCTGAAAACTGCCATTAGCAAAAAAGTTATTTTCGTTAATAACTACTGAACTAATAATGATATCAGTGTGAATCTAGCTGCTAAAACTATGTTTTCATGGTCAAGGAAACCAAAAAGGTTACAATTAGATCAAAATATTGGGGGGGGGGGCGAGCTGCCTTGGCTGAGGTGCCCAAAACACTGGTGCCCAGTCCAGTGATTGACTGCTAAAGCCTTGCAGGACTTCCCACCCACATTTTGATTTTTGAATGCATTTTTGCTTCTGAGGACGTGGTGGAGTACTAGGCTGACATTTTTAAAACTCAGGTGTTGTTAGCAGTGGGGCCCGAATGTGTGATGCCTGTCTCTTTGCAACTGTGACAGCAGCACCTGCAGGCATGATCGGTGAGCAGCAGGCAGAGGGGATCCTGCTTAGGTCCCGCCACAACAACTTTGATGACCATAGTATTGCCTGTGTTTTATTTTGTTGACTATTGTTACATTCAGTACTGGTTCAACACAGGACACAACATGTAGATGAACTACTGAAACCTTTCTTCGGGACAATTTTCTCCAGAGCTCCTTGCTCCAACATCGTTTGCAGTTCAAGTCATTTACTCTTTTTTGATGTTTGAGAAGAGCCAGGGCTTGGTTGCAGCGCATGCCCAAGTCTGTGTTTTTGATTGGTTTGGTGTAAGTAATCACTGTTGTAATAAGCTACCTGATGATGAAAAATAATGAGAAACTTTTTTTTGTTAATGAACATTTTAACTTTTTTTTTTCCTATCGCACACATAGAATATATAAAGATGGACAAAGCCTCCGTGACGTCACCCGTAGGTTTTTGAAAAGCTAAACTGAAGCCAACTGGGCGGTTCCCACCACTGCAATCTTAGCCACGTCACGCGTCTTGTCACGCCCGGAAATTACAAAAAAATGGGGAAAGAGGTGGAGCTGAAAGTGGGGCTGTGAGGATGGAGGCGGGTGATCCACTTTTGACAAAACAATGTCTGGGTCCATGGCTTTTCTACTAGCAGAAGTCGGGCTGTGCCGGCCCCATTTTTACTACCAACTTCGCTGTAATTCCAAGATGGCCAAGCAGGGCCGAAAAACGCAACATCCAGAAGGCTGTCGGAAAGTCATTGGCTAGAGCAGGGGTTCCCAAAGTGAGGGGCACGTCCTAGAGGGGGCGCAGAGTCCTTACAGGGGGGGCGTGATATGAATGAATAAAATTTAAAAGCTGATATAACTGACAGGTTTTTGATGAGCCTCCCACATAAATGCAAAGCAGAAGAGAAAACATAGCGGTGGAAATGCGCCTTATTGCTGGGAAACTAGGTGGGCTGCAGGCATTTATGAAGCGCGTCTGCCCCAATATTGCATGCAGTCCACGTGCTGCATTATACATCGAGTCGCATTGGCGTCTAAACAGCAGAGTCCCAAGCTGAATGATGTAATGATCGATGTTTTCAGCACAGTAAACTACATCAAAACACAATACCATACCACATTTATTTGTATAGCACATTTAAAAACAGCATCTCAGCTGACCAAAGTACTGAACAAGTAAAACAGAATAAAACAACAAATAAAATAAGAAATAAAACACACAAAAGTGACACAATCAACGGTCGAAGGAAAACTAATTAGCATTAATGCCAACTTTATGCTCTGTGCTTTTCACCATTTGCTCTGTTATTTTATACTGTGTTTTTATTTTCTTCTAGAATTTCTTCTACCATGTGGGGTACTCTTTACTTAATTCGGACCCTCCAAGCTCCCCAGCTTCTGCCCCCGGACCATCCGTGGCATTAAAACTGGTCATACCGTTGTCACAGTAGAGCACCTGCAGGACAACGCAGCAGCCTGCAGTCCTTGGTGAGCAGCAGAGATCATGTTTTTTGTACATGTTATTATCAAAATTAACCTACTCAGCAGCATATTACTTTCAATCTCACAGTGCTTTTTATGTTGCAAATTTGTTATTATTCTACAGTCTTTTGTTTAATTTTTGTGTAAATATGCATGTCTCCACTTAAATTTACTGTATGGGATATTTGCATTTCTATTCTTTAAAATATTTACAGAATGTGCTAAACTCAGTGCATTTAAAAGTATGCACTTTAAGACTTTGAGGGCTAAGGCCTCTGAACATGGGGCGTCCGTCTTAGACCACTGCCCTTTTCATTTTTAACTGTACAGTACTTAATTTTGTAATTTAATCCTTAATGTACATATAGGGCCTGATTTATCAATATTCCAATTAAAGAGTGCAAAATTGAGTGCTCCGCCAAAAAAAAATAAAAAATTGTGCGGAGGCCATGTTCCTGATTTGCAGGTGATCTATTAAGATTGTGTGCCTAGCCACTCGGCCGCCCTGTGCTCGGGGTAGACCACATCGGCGCCTGGAGCGTGAAGTTCCACACGATCGCCGCTCCCAGTCCAGTGGCGACACTGGCAGGATGACTGAGCCAGTAAAGAGCGCTCCAGTGGAGGTAGATGCACTTCCGAGCCAAGGTGGCACACCTCCAGGGCTTGGTGCATCTGAGGCGCACATCTGGCTTGCAGGGCTCATCAACACCCTCCAGCTGCGTCCATCACCCACTACCGAACCAAGAATCTCCTTCTCGGACAAGTGGAACGGTTCCGTCAACAAGCCAGATGGTTTGCTAGCCACCCTAGATATGGTCTTCGAGTGTCAGCCTTCCATGTATGCCTCCTCTGCTCCCATGGTGGCTCTGCTCACCTCCCTCCTATCCCGGCAGGCTCAAGACTGGGCGGCCACCCTATATAATCAGAAGTCCGTGCTCTGCAACTATTACGTCCAGTTCGTTGCAGAGCTGCGGAAGACCTTCATGCCGCCCAGCAGTGAAGTGGACACGGAGACACAACTCCTTCACCCTCCGCCAGCCAGAACAGCATTTTCATCTCTTTGCTGCGGAGTTCCGGACACTAGCGGCTAAGCTAGCCTGGGGAGATTCTGCCCTACGATCGGTCTTCCTGGAAGGCCTAGCCAGCTAAATCAGGGTCTCGATGGTCTGCAGGGAGGCCCACAAATCTCTCGACGAGGCCGTACGTCTGGCTCTGGAGATCAACCGCCGTGTGATAAGTTGCTCAAAAAAACGACGTCTCGCCTTCCGTCACTGTGCCCAGCCTCGTTACGCTCCACAGAGCCAAGCGCCACTGCAAGCCAAACCCACTCCAGCGAACGAGAAGAGCCAATGCAGGTTGGACCAAAAGAGTGGGACTGACGTTTCTGCGAGGGGCTCTGCGCAGTGTCCACTCCGACCAGGAAACGACCAGGTCAGGTGAGGGGGGGGGGGGGGGTGTCTCACCTGCCCCAACAGGACCAGTTCGCTTCCTACTTCCTGTCCAGCTCATGCACCGCAACCCACAGAACACATACAGCGCCCTACCCGACACTGGAGCAGCGGAGAATTTCATCACCTCCCAGCTGATCTCAGAACTCCGAATTCCTCTGGAGACTGTTGTATTCTACTTTTTTAAGGCTATTTTTATTATGCAGTACATATGTGTTAATTATATCTTTTTTAAGCTTTAGAAGTAATAGGCCTGTTTATATTATTCAGGGTAGTAAAACATGACTCTGTTACCAGTATTTTATAGGGTTGAAGGTTTTAAGTAAAACTCTTGAGTAAAGATATGAACTGAAAGCAGGGAGGATCAGCGATAACTCTTAAGTCATGTTATAACACAGTTCATGGTAAGGTCAAAAGACCTGGAGAAAATAAATGACCTGTCAAGATGTAGAAGGAGGAGAGAGGAGTCACGTGATATGTTCTTTGTTCTTCTTGAAATAAAAATGATACAGCCCTGTAAGAGAATGAGTCAGTCAGATCTTGTCTGACTCCCATCTGCAGATTCCGCTGGGGTTTTGGAGTTCGGCGCCCCCGCCTCTCTGAGCAGGAAGTGAGTGGCAGAGCACATTGTGAGAAAAGCCGACAATATGGTGGAGGATGCGGGCATTTGATTTGGTTTTGAGTTTTCTCAGGGCTGGGAGAGATTGAGTGTGAGTAATGAGTGTGGAATAACTGATTGATACATGTTTTGTGGCAATTGTAGTGATTTTGTGTTTTTTCTTTGAGTTCAACAGAGAATCGGAGAGCGACTGGATTGATCCTTGCTAATCAACACCCGGGTGGTTTTGTATCAATCTGAAAAAGCGCTAACACCAAATTAATAGGTATTGATCGATTTAAACGTTCTCCATTTAATGTTGACGTGTTGTTTTTTCGGTTGAGGGTCGACCAAAGTACGGACCAGGGGGCTTGAGAGTTGGCCGCTCATTTTCGATGGGACGCTATCGGAATCTCCTCGGCTGGCAAACGGACAGGTAGACACCAGTCAGAGCCTGGGCGCTCTCTGTGTCGAGACGGATTACCTTGGAGAGGCTGGCGTATCTTCCAAACGCACGATTGAGCCACGTGAATTGGATTGTGTTTAAAGGTCCGGCTTTAGGTGGCTCCGGTAGAGGTTAGTGTTTGATGAGACTGTGAAAATTGTTGTTCTTTCTTTTTCTCGGATGTTTGTGTGTGTGATTGGAGAAGTCGCGGTGACGGAAAAGTAGCTACCAGGTAGCTTCCTGCACTCCGGCCGTATATAAACTCCTCATTTAGGGGAACTAACCGACTGAATCTAAAACCATAATTCCTCTGCGAATCTTAAACGCCTAGACAATGTCCGCGCTTCTTGTACAGACAATAAGCGTAGAAGCTTGACATTGTAGAGGAATAAGGGAATATCATTTTCAGTCAGCTAAAGTACCACCATAAGTTAGCTTACGGCTAACGCACAGTTTGGATGAGTTTTTCGCCTGGAGATAAAGGCGTTCAACCTTGTGCAACTACGTAAACACGTCTAAAGCATTGTCGAACACATATATATATGACTGTTATTATGGATAACTGGTAGTAAACTCTATAGAATAGATATAAAATAACTTTTTTATGATAACGGAGCGGTCACGTTTGGCTTCCGGTTGAGCTAGGTTGCTCATGATGACAGCTAATCTTTGGTAGCTTAGCTTCCGAACTGTATTTATTTGGCTCGGTTAAACAGTCATTCGAGTATTGATGGCGAAGTGTGGTTTTGTTGGAGGCATTTTGTTCTTGGTTGGTTTACTTATGAGTACGGTTTAGCATCGTAGTGCAGAATTAGCCATCTGTGCACCGGCGTATTCATTCCGCGGTGTGACACGGAAGTTTTATTGGGCCGGACTTTGATCTGTCAGTCCGGCGGAGGTTTTTTTTTTTTTTTTTTTTTTTTTTTGGAGCAGACTGTTGACGATTTTGTGTTGCAAAGCGAGTTTTTAAACGTATTTCTTTCGGTATATGTTTTAATGATAAATAAAAATTGCCTTATATTGGGAGAATTCTATTTTTCGTGTGTTTCACCAAACCCCAAACCCTCAACCCCAAACCCTATAAGGAATTCTTTGATTTTTAGATGAAACGGCAATAATCTCCGTATATAAATAAATTAATGATAAGATAAACAGTGCGTTATAAACCTTTTTAGCTTTCCTTCGTTTCGGCTTTGCCTAAAACATTATTAAGGTTAATGTTGCATGGATAAATAATATATAAACTCCTTCACTATAAAAAGAAATAAATTAAATAAATAAAAACTGTGCCTGCCTTTACTGTTAATTGCATTAATATTGGGATAAATTTGGGCCTAAAAATTGATAGTTTATCAATTAAAATAAATAATTTATAGTTAATATAAATAACCTATTTATTTTTTTTATTTTTTTTTTAATTTTAATCCGTTTTGGATTTTTGTTACGAATATTCAATGGCAGCCGAATATAAATTACTTCCTGCTCCACAGGGACGAAACTGGCGTACTTTAGATGCCCAATTGTTAATATACATTTCTAAATTATATTCTGTTTTAGTTGATAAGCCCGGTAAAGAAGATAAAAACCAATTCCAGGGCCTTATGACGGCCATGTGGGCTCGTCATGGTGCCCGAGGAGACGACAAAAGAAGTTTGTCACAAATGTGTTTTGAGGAAGGGAAACGTTATGCAGATAAAGCTAAAACAGCAAAGAGCATCACTGGTGCTAAAATGAGACACTTAAAAGCTGAGAAAATGTGGAAAACATGGGGTTTAGCAGGACAGGGTATTGATCATTTGTGTGTTACTGCAGAAAATAGTTTTTCGGCAGACCATATCCCTCCCCCATATCAACCTATGTACCCCATATTGACGACCTCTGGTCAAACACATATTTCATGGGGCTTGGAGACAGACAATGGCCAGACTATACTTCAAAACACGCAGGGTGACCCACCGAGTTCACCATCTCTTTGTGAGCCACCCCCGGTGGGCATTACTCCCCCCCTTCCTTCAAGCAGTGCAGTGTTGCACTGGAGTGGCCTTCCACAAAGGTCTGTAGCTCATGAACCATTGCCTAAAAAACCACAGGGTGATTTAAAGGTAAAAGATGATGGACAAGATTATAAATTGCGTTTTGAAGTCACCGGTAAAGGGGTTGTAGAACACACTGGGGAGGAAAAACGACAGCTATTAAAATTAGTAGAACAAGACACCGATAAATTGTTTTTGGCGTATAATGCTAAATTGATAGATGAGATGATGGAGCACGAACACAGGTTAACTAAAGTTCAGCTACAAATAGATGGACTGCTGCAGAATCAGGAAAGATTAGCATCTGTGGTAAGGGGTCAAGCTACAGACCTTTCAAAAGATCCCAGCCCCAGTCAACGTGATGAATGTACGACAGTTTTACAGGTCAAAAATATGCAGACGTTGGGAGACAAGGGGAGTGAAGGACCATTTAAGAATACCAGATCTCAGGTGTCACTGGGGGCAAGTGGAGGCCCTGATTTAATGCTTCCTTTAGTGGGTGTTTCAGATGGTTCGGTGATTTACAAGCCATGGAAGATGGCTGACATATCTACCATCATTCTGCAACTCCCTGCTTTGACTGGTGGAGGAAACTGTTGGATAAATAAATTAAATCAGTTGACTTCAGGGCAAACCCTAGCGGTGGGGGATTGGAAAGCTATTATGGGTAGAATGTTGACATTGACAGATTATAATGAGATGATGCTCCAGTGCCAGTTAGCAGGTGTACTTGATGAGGTCCCATTCACACATCATGCATATGAGCTCGCCGAGTGGGTCAGAAGAAAATATCCTACTCCGCCTGCGTCTAAAATTTTTAAATTTCCCTGGTCATCTGATGTTACTCCTGCAGAACATATAGCAAAATGTAAAGATAAATGGGTTGCAGTTACTGGAGAACACCCTCGAGATCCGGGAAATAATCGGATTTGGTTTAGAGAAGCAGTTTTAGCAGGCATGCCAGAGTCTGTTGCTACATTAATGAAACGGAATCCTGATTCACATATTTATGATCAGCCTACATGGGAAAGACACGTAACATATTATTTACAAGACGTGCAAGATTCTGCGTTAAAGGACGCTGAGGAGAATAAGAAAATGGAGACTGCGTTGTTAAAACTACAGTTAAAAGAGGCTCAGAATAAATTGACTGACTTGTATCAGTCTAAGAAAGTGAAACAGATGGTGGCTGAAGCAGCACCTACTGTTGGATCAGCGACAGTGCTGCCTTCTTTTCCTGTGATGTATGCTGGAGCTGCGCCGAATTTGCCATTTACTGCTCCTTATAGGAGATGGCAGCCCCGTGGCAGGTCACGTGGCAGGGCCAGGTTTGGGGATTTTAGAGGCATGGGGAGAGGGCAGCCGGGTGCTAACGGTTGTCACAGGTGTGGCTCCAATGAACACTGGGTGAGGGAGTGCCCACACCCACAAGGGGGCGCTATACCTCCCGGTCAGCCACCTCTACATATGGCTCCGAATCAGCATATGGCTCCTCCCTCCTATCCAGGGGGACAGAGTGGGCCTCAGTATTGACAATGCCCACAGAGTACCTTAGTGAGCAGGACAAAGGGGGATCCGATGCTCACAATAGACGTACATGGACATTCATTGCCTTTCCTTGTCGACACTGGTGCTACTTTCAGCACATTGGACAGAGTTTTACCAGACGTCAATTTTTCTGGGAACACAGTGTCTGTGATCGGAATCTCTGGGGCTCCAATGACTCTCCCTATAACTCAACCATTGCCTGTTTCAGTGGGTGATCAAAGACTATCACATCCTTTTGTCATTGCTCAAAAGACGCCTGTCAATTTGTTAGGCAGAGATCTGCTTATCAAACTTGGTGCTACTATTCTATGTACCCCTGATGGACTTATGGTGACTTTTCCGAATGGACGTACGCATTGCTGTGACACCATGAGTGGTCAATTTTTGCTGAAGGATGACACTTCACAAGTGGCTGATATTTTCTGGGCCAGATTGACTACGATGTCTGCACATGAATCTTCTGCGGCTGACTTTCTGAGATGCTGGAAGCCTTGGCTGCTTGAACTCCAGCCTTTTATTCTACCGCCTGATCCTTTCCATGTGACCTTCCTTTATGAGAGGGGCGATCCTACTTTATACCAGGAACAATTTGAAACAGAACTTGAAGGCCAAAGTTGGTCTGTGGCTTCGGGTCCATGCTTTGTGGGAAAAGAGGGTGTGGCACTGTATGCTCGTCTGACTTCAGAGCAGCATAAGTGGTATATGATGGGAGCTGAAGCACTTCCACACATATCACTTTTGTTGCATCCGAAACATCAAGCTAAAGATTTGGGGGGAATGGTTAAAAGGGGAGTTGAATTAAAGGATTGGGTTCCCACCCAGATATCTTCAGTCTCTTTTTCTCCTTCTACTCAGATGTACAAAATAGACACGCAGCTCTCTGATACTACCATTCTGGAACATTTGCAGCTGTCTAGAAATCATGGCAGAGAAAAAACAGATCATCCTGATGCAGTGGAGGCCTTAAAGGTCGTGCCTGACTCTTTGTGGTCAGATGGTCCCACTGATGTTGGTCTAGTGCAAACCACACCCATCACATTTGACATGAAACATTCTGATCCAATCTGGCGTTCTCAGTACCCACATAAACCTCAGGCTGAGGAAGGTATTGCAGACACTATTGCAGGCTTACTTGAAGCTGGAGTTTTAGAACCATCAAACTCTTCATATAACACCCCTATTCTTCCTGTGGAAAAACAAGGTACTGGTAAATACAGAATGGCACATGATTTGCGTGCTATTAATGAGGCCCTTAGAACCCCTCCCATTTCTACACCGAATCCGTATACAGCTCTGGCATCACTGACTCCTGATTTAAAATGGTTTACCTGCATAGATTTGGCTAATGCATTTTTCTGTTTACCGCTCCATCCTTCTGTCAGGGATATTTTTTCATTTACATTCAGGGGCAGGAAGCTACGTTATAGTAGGCTTCCGCAGGGTTTTGCTTTATCCCCAGGTATTTTTAATCAGGTGTTAAAGCAGTCATTAAGCACTGTACAGCTCCCTCCAGACTGTGTACTGACCCAATATGTGGACGATTTACTTTTAGCATCCCCCACCGTTGAAAAGTGCATAGCAGCGACTCTAGTTGTGTTGCAACATTTGGGAAAAGAGGGATTTAAAGTCTCCCGCGATAAGCTCCAGTTGGTCAGGCAGGAAGTCCAGTTCCTGGGGCGAAGGGTGACCGCTCAAGGCGCTGGACTGACTGACACCCACAAGAATGCTATTTTGGCCCATTCTAAACCTCTCACTGTTAAATCAATGCTGTCATTTCTGGGACTGACAAATTTTTCCAGACATTATGTGCCTAATTACACAAACCTTACCACACCACTCAGGGCTCTTGTAAATGCTCATGGTATGAAAAATCTGCATGCTAAATTAGAATGGGACATACCGGCTGAGGAGGCATTTATTAAGTTAAAACAGGCTCTAGCACAAGCAGCTGATTTAGCCACTCCTGACTATACATGTCCATTTTTTCTTAACACATCAGAAACAGATGGGGTGGTTAATGGGATTTTGTTTCAGAAAAAAGGTGGTCAGAGATACATTCTTATGTATCTTAGCATAAAGCTGCAAGCTATTGAAATGAGACAGCCACCTTGCACGAGACATGCAGCAGGAATTGCACACCTAGTGGAGAAAACTTCACACATTGTCAGGGGTTATCCACTTAATATTTTGACATCTCATGGAGTCATGGCATTAGTTAATTCTGAAACATTTACTCTTTCCACTTTGCGTCAGCAGCGGATTAGCAGAGTTTTGGAGGCACCTAACATTGTTTTTACGCATGAAGGAATAAACATGGCTGACCAAATCACCGCCTCTGGGGAGCAGCATGACTGTGTCAGGCTGAATTCTGTTGCTCAAAAAATACGTCCTGACTTACGGTCTGATCCCTTATCAACAGGTTTGGTGCTTTATACAGATGGGTGTTGTTTTAGAGATGGACAGGGCCAGTTAAAATCAGGTTTTGCAGTTGTTGAGCAGAATGGAGATTCACTACATACTGTCGTGTCAGGGAAGCTGGACGGCAAGCAGAGCGCACAGCGTGCTGAGATAAGGGCTCTTATTGAAGCATGCAAATGGGGAAGAGATAAAGACGTTACGATTTACACTGATTCGAACTACGGGTTTTCTGTTATACATTATGAATTACCACAGTGGAAAAGAGCAGGTTTTGTTACTGCTACTGGTAAACCTGTACACCATCATGCAGATATTATGGAGCTTTTGGATGTTGTACAGTTACCAGCTAACCTCGCTGTTCTTAAGTGTAAGGGTCACAGCAAGGCTGACACTGTTGACGCGAGGGGAAATAGGGCTGCAGACTTGGCGGCAAAGGAAGCAGCAGGCTACCTGTCACATGTCCACACGCAGCTGATTGTCACGTCAGCACAGGAAATGTCAGACAGTTTTGCTGAGGAAGTAAAGTTGGCACAGCAGGCTGCTGCGTCGCAGGAGATAACTGTGTGGAAGGATAGAGGTGCGATTTTTTCTGATGGTTTTTGGCGTGGGCCTGATGGCCGTTTAGTTTTACCTGCCGCGTTAAAACCCACTCTTTTTCAGGAGGCTCATGGTGCGGCACATGTGTCATACACTCAGATGAAACGTAACCTTTGTTTTTGGTGGCATCCCTTCCTGCCACATTTAATTAAGCGTTTTTTGAGTGAATGTGTGGTGTGTGGTCAATTTAATCCTAAGCCTACTATCAAGCCAGAAATGGGCGCCTTCCAGGACTTGTGCAGGCCTGGCGAGGAGGTCGTTATCGACTATACAGATATGGTGACCCCTGTTAGAGGTTTCCGTTACCTGTTAGTGATGATTGATCCACTGACCTCGTGGGTTTCAGCTTTTCCTGCAAGACGGGAGGATGCTCAGACAGTGGTGAAATCTTTGATTAACCACTGGATTCCGTGCCATGGCTTTCCGACTAGGATCAGGTCTGACAATGGCACACATTTTAAAAATAAACATCTCCGACAGGTTGAGGAACAGATGGGAATAACCCACAAGTTCGGCACTGTTTACCATCCGCAATCTCAGGGCGTCATCGAGCGGTCTAATTCAACTTTAAAGTTAAAGCTGGCGAAGATTTCAGCTCAGACGGGACTTAATTGGTTAAATGCACTCCCCATTGCTTTGATGGCCATGAGATCATCTGTCTGTAGAACAAAAGGTCTCACTCCTTATGAGATGTTAACCGGCCGAATTTTTCCTGGTCCGTGGGCGGGCAGAGAACCACAGGTGTCACCGCACCCTGACCCGGACCCTCGCAGTGACCATCAGCAGCTGAAGGGCCTTGTCTCCTCCTTCCTTCCGGCTCCCCGTGACGTGCAGGGACCTGCGGTGTCTCCTTCCGAGGCTGGGCGTGTTTGGCTGAGGGTGTATAAAAGAAAGTGGCAGGAGCCAAGGTGGTCTGGCCCGTTCCAGGTTGCTGCTCGTACAACCCATGCTGTCCAGCTGCGGGGAAAGGGTTCTACGTGGTTTCATTGGTCTCAGTGTGCTCCGGCCCCCGACCCCTCTCCTGTCCCTCATGCTGCAGCAGCTCTCTGCTGACCTGGGAGAATCTCTTTGCAGCGGGTGGTGTCGGTTCTGACTAGGCGGTGTCGACTGCCGAAGCCAGGAGGCGGGGCCTGACCCACCCAGAAGATTGGTTGAAGTTGCTGTGATCATCCAGTGTAATCTATATGTGCAAAAAAATTGGGCGAGATAAGCAATTTGGACTTGCTTTTCTCGAAGAGGGATTGTACCGAAGAGAAAAGATCGCAAGAAATCAAACACATTTCACAGCAGGTTTTGACCACCTCACAATCGGTGGGGGAAGCTATTGGAGGCGGGGCCTGTCTGTGCATTTGTGTTTACTGGGGGAAATGTTCAGTTAATGAAGTAACTGTCATTTCAGTGAGGGCGATCTGCAGAAAAGACAGTAACATTGGGAAAAATAAAGACTCCACTGTACTGAATCATTTCATCACTCTGGTAGCCACCTGCTGCCAGAGAAATAAACAAGAGCGAAGACTAGAGAACAAAATAATAAAGACTGAACACTTACTAATCCTTTTTCTTGTATTTTACAGGTTGTCTAACTGATTTTTATTTACAGGTGCAGATTGCTAGACACTGCCTAAGAGGGTGTCAAATAATTTTTAAGTAGTCTATTGGTAAGATTTTTTCTTAATTTTAGTATTTACGGTTTTATAAAACTTTTTTAGTAATGAGATAAAATATTTTAAGGAGTGTTTAAAGTATAATCAGGTTCACTGACTACTAATTCTTGTTTTACTTATTCTTTTTTCATTATGATGTGGTTTTTGTAGGATGTTTTTGGGGTTGGTGACAATTGCTAGAGTTTGCTTTTACTAAAAGAATATTGAGAATTAGGATAAAATAAACATAGGATCACACCACAGACAGAAATATGCATCTTTGGGGAAATAAGAAGGTGCTGTACGCCACAGGTTTTTGCATGGTGTTATTGGTCAATATTATCTTTTACTGTTGTGATGAATGGCCCTATAATAGTTCTTCAAATCAAACGCAGGTTGGAGTTCACTCAATTAGACAGAGAAGAAACTTAATGGCTAAACCATCTCCCTCTTCACGGTGCGGCACTTCTAAGGCACATCATGGATTTTCTCAATTTTGTATACCAAAGGGACGATCTGCAGTGATTACTATTCCTTTAAATACATTGGTTTATAAGGGACAGCAAGCAAGTAAATATAAAACCTACCCCTTGTGGTACATAACGAATGATCAAAAAGATACTAGTTGGTCCACTTTAATTGCTGATCCTTTAGGATATGACTGGAGAAGGTATACCACTACCTCTTTTGCAAAGCACATGCGTCCTTTGGTTAAATTGGATAAGACTGCAGATAAATTACTTCTTACGGTTAATTTAACTAGGAGTGATCTCCTACCCTTAAAATATCTCCAGAAGGGGGAAAGTTGTACTCTCTTTATAATTTGGGTTTATAAAGGGGGAAAAGATGTTCAATTTCCTATTACAATATGTCAAGACTCTCTTAATGTTTCCACCTCAGTAAGTCAAAATCAGGCCTCAGCAGCAAGAGGTAGTATAATTAAAGAAGAACCATCGGTGGACGATTACTTTGAAATGATGACAGGAGTGGGGGGCTCCACTAATAATTGGTTGCTTATGGTAGAACAGGCCGGAAAGGAAGCGAGACAGGACTGTGTTGTGTGCATGGGAGCCCGACCTGTTCTCAAGGTGGTCCCTGCACCTTTTGAGCTCAACACAACTTGTCTGGTTTCCCTGCTATCTAGTGAAAAAGTAGTCAAAGATTGTAGTGACTGGGAAAATGTATTCCCTATAGCTGATAACAGAGCTACCCCACCCTTCTTTGATAGTAATGTAGCTCCAAATAATTTCACTTGTTTCAAAAATGGTAAGCCTGGAAATAAACTAGTGGGTTCAGTCAACATTACATATTGTAATACAATTCAAACTTTCCTTAAATCTTTTCAGGCTCGTGCTGACATCTGGTGGTGGTGTGGAGGAAAAACTCTTCGCTCCATATTACCTAGTAATTGGACAGGATTGTGTGCACCTGTTACATTAATTATGCCAGTAGCAATATTTACTTATGATCCCACAGGAGACCAGACTCTTCTCACTTTGAATAATCATGTTAGAAAGAGGGACTTAAGCCACGAAGATGATTCAACTTATATTGATGCCATTGGAGTTCCTAGAGGTGTTCCAGACGAATATAAATTGGTTAATCAAATCTCAGCAGGATGGGAATCAAGTATTTGTTGGTGGTGTACCCTGAACAAGAACGTTGATAGAATAAACTATATACATTATAATGTACAGAAATTAGCTAATAATACTAGAGATGGGTTTGAGGCTGTTCATGAGCAACTTAAAGCCACCTCCTTAATGGCTTTTCAAAATAGAATAGCAGTCGACATGATTCTAGCTCAGACCGGTGGCGTCTGTTCTCTTTTTGGTACTCAATGTTGTGTTTTTATCCCTAATAATACTAATGCAGACGGTAAATTAACTAGGGCAGTAGAAGGACTCAGAATACTTTCAAATAGGCTGAAAGAACAATCAGGTGTAGATACCTCAATGTGGGACAATTTGTTAAATAATATGTTTGGTAAATGGAAGACTCTGGCAATGTCTATAATGGTTTCTTTAGCAGTATTTGTGTCAACTATGGTGTTATGTGGATGTTGTTGTATTCCTTGTATACGTTCTTTGCTCACAAAGTGTATTGAAAAAGCTGTTGGTGATAATGTGCAAGGTCAATATCTGTTAATACCTCACATGGAGCCTGAAGGGGAAGTACAGAGGAGTGATCAATCTATTTGAAAATTAGATTGAAAGAGGGATTTGTTGTATTCTACTTTTTTAAGGCTATTTTTATTATGCAGTACATATGTGTTAATTATATCTTTTTTAAGCTTTAGAAGTAATAGGCCTGTTTATATTATTCAGGGTAGTAAAACATGACTCTGTTACCAGTATTTTATAGGGTTGAAGGTTTTAAGTAAAACTCTTGAGTAAAGATATGAACTGAAAGCAGGGAGGATCAGCGATAACTCTTAAGTCATGTTATAACACAGTTCATGGTAAGGTCAAAAGACCTGGAGAAAATAAATGACCTGTCAAGATGTAGAAGGAGGAGAGAGGAGTCACGTCATATGTTCTTTGTTCTTCTTGAAATAAAAATGATACAGCCCTGTAAGAGAATGAGTCAGTCAGATCTTGTCTGACTCCCATCTGCAGATTCCGCTGGGGTTTTGGAGTTCGGCGCCCCCGCCTCTCTGAGCAGGAAGTGAGTGGCAGAGCACATTGTGAGAAAAGCCGACAAGACCCTGCGCCATCCCATCCTCGTGGCTTCCGTTGATGGGCATCCACTCCAACCCTACCCCATCTGACATCGCACCGTCCAGATCCGGCTGAGGGTGGGTGACCACACAGAGCTCATCCAGTTTCTCGTCATCACTTCCAGTTCCACGCCGCTCATCTTGGGCTATGCATGATTTGGGACACACGACCCACACATCTCCTGGTCCACAAAGCAGATACTCGGCTGGGGTCCCAACTGCTCAGGGCGGTGTTTCTGCCCTCCGCCGTCTGTTCCGCGCAAGGCCGCTTCAGCACCTCCCATGGAAGATATCCCTCCACCCTACCAGGAACTGGTGGAGGTTTTCATCATGAGCCGAGTCGCCAAGCTACTGCCCCATAGGCCCTATAACATGATGATTAACCTTATGCCAGTGGCGGAGCCTCCGTGCAGCTGTCAGTTTCCCCTCTCGCCGGCAGAATTGGCCCAGATGAAGGCATATGTCGCCGAATCTCTGGACCAAGGCTTCATCCGCCGATCCACTTTTCCAGCATCGGCCGGATTCTTCTTTGTCAAGAAGAAAGAAGGGACGCTGCGTCCCAGCATATATTACAGACGGTTAAACCAGCACACCATTAAAGATCGCCATTCGCTTCCACTCCTGAACACCGTCTTGGACTCCTTATCTCACTCGACCATTTTCACCCGGCAAGATCTCCGGAATGCCTACAACATTGTCCGCATTCGTGAAGGGGATGAATGGAAGACGGCATTTAGCACCCCCTAAGGACACTGGGAGTACCTGGTCCTTGCCGTTTGGCCTCTGCATTAGCCCGGCTGTGTTCCAGCGTTTGTTCAATGACGTGCTGTGGGACATGCTCGGACGATGGGTATTCATATACCTGGATGACATCCTGGTCTACTCCACGTCAGAGGTAGATCACGTTCGCCACGTCCGAGCCCTCCTTGAGTGCCTCCTCCAGAACAACCTCTACTGCACTATAGCACCAATGTAGCTCCCCTCACTAACCTCACCAAGACCACTGACTGGCCGTTCAACCTACGGACGCCTCGGAGGTCGGCATCGGGGCGATCCTGTCTCAACGAGGCCCGGACCAGAAGCTACACCCCTGCTGCTACTTCTCACGAAGGTTTACACCGACACAGCAGCGCTATGGGGTCATGAGGTCTCTCATAAGTCTGTCCATGAGTTTCACAGGTTATGCAGAGCAGCAGGTCAGCACCATGGACTTCATAAGTTGGACATCACAGTCATAACTTTTCAGAAGGCAACGCCATCTTCGCTTCAGTCTGCCAAAAGAATATTCTGTTACAGCAGGAACAATAACATCCCACCAGAGAGGCCTGTTAAACACCCAAACTGCTCCGATGACTTTACAGAACAGTCATCTAAAAAACATACTGCATAAATATTACTAAACCTTAATTAATCGGCATTTACGTAGTTTTAAGCTGGGCATTAGAATTTTTATAGCCCACTACAGCAACATTAGCATTAGCTTACCTTCATGCTGCTTTATGGCGTCCCCTACTATCCTGTACTTCTCCCGAATGTTTCTCCTTGCCTCCTACAGTCTTTTCTGGGTCTGTTGTTTTTGGAGTATGACAAAAGCCGCAGACTAAGCATGATGTTGAACATTGCTACCTGTCCTCCATTGCTGTTTTGTTAAATGCGTCGCATAGCTATGTACTCTGGGGGTGCCCACAGTATTACAAGCTCACTGTTACAGAACTAAAAACTAAAAACGGAGTCAAGCTGAGCTGAGTAGGTACTAATGGAAAAAGAGCTATATAGTATGCATGCCAGACCTCAACCATTTAGAAGGGATTCAAAGTTACGGACAAACTGATTCTTACTTTTTGACATTAGCAGAAAACATTACTATATATGTCTCAAAGCAAAGAAATTAAATACAGATCTAGGCAACTTTGTTGGCACCCCTCGAAAAATGTGTAATAAGTCCAAAAATGTAATTCTGCTTTTTGCAGTAGTATAATCTTGCTGCAAACGTTAGAAAAATGGTCACCCAGTCTCAATTATAAACACTGGAAATAATCTACATTCCAACCATGTAATTATGTTGTCAGTTTTGCAGGATAATTATGCCAAATCTATGAACCAAGCAACACAAATTATGAATCAAACACAAAATCAACCTCCTTTTGTGAAGCACTTACCCAGTGAAATTGGTATATTGTAGAATGAAATGTGAGTGTATATATGTGATGCTTCAGTTACTAAATTCATGCTTCAGAATTTTTGTACATCAAAAGTACAGCCCACGCTACCGGGTGTTGCTGTAGATCACGCTACATATGCTAGAAAATCAGATCAGTGAAGAAAAAAAGTTAGTTATTTTCCGCCAGCTTCGTTTTTCAGTACACATTAAAAGTAGAAGACTGAACCTCACATTCGATGATAACTCATATTTTCCCCAGACACCTAAAAAGCATTAGGTTTTCCTCAAGTCCCAAAACGGCTCTGATCATTCAGCATATGGAGAAGCAACACCAAGGAGTTTCTAAGAGTGTTTGATACTGATAAATTTGCAACAGATCCTTTAGACTTTGCTTTTTTGAACAGAGGTCTCTATTGACTTGCTTTTGCTGCCATGGAGGCGCTCAGATTGGAACCAGTTGAGTTTAGAAACCTGGTGAACACAGATCTTTTTATGTCTTTAGGGCCATTGCTAAGTAGATTTTTCAAAACTTACTATGTTCAAATAAAGTGGTAGGCGATGCTGTTAACCATGTGGGGACATATCTGGTAACATTTTGTAGGTTCTTAGTCATCCGGGGCATGACAGTTTGTTATACTTTAATAGATGAAAACTGGATTTCTTCACTTAAAGCTGTATCACCACTCATTTGAAAAGCTACTTTAGTTCTAATAAATGATTTAGTGACTTATTGGTTCATATAGCCCTTGTTTATAACCCACCCACCTATCTGATAAATCATTAAAATCAAGATGCATCCTGGTAAATTTGTCTCATCACCCCCATTTTGTACCATGCTGCCTTATCAATCCCTCCTCTTTCCATTATGTATCCATAGATAATCCATCTGTATCTATGTACTTAAAACACTACATATGCGCTTACTTTGTAGTCAAGAGTTTTCATAAATAATAAAGATGCTCAAATCTCACCTTCAATTTGAATTGTTTACATTTCTTATTTCCATTCATAAGAGTTCTAATCCATGTCTTGGCAAGAACACTTTTATAAAACATCACAGATTATGACACCTGTCAACCTGCTGCTAGGACATATTTTTACTTGAGTAAAAAAAAAAAAAAACATTACCTTATCGTGGACTATGAGTAGAGTATAGAAAATAACTCGAAATCCTTGGTTTTCAAACCAGATAGGGATATATGGTTGTGGCAGACAACTCTGTTTTCATACCCAAAAAAGTTGGTTTTGAAAAGAGAAAACCTACAAATCAACATAATGGCCATTGTTATCACTACTGAGTTACATAATGACAATAATGTGAGGTATTAAATCGAGGCATTTTGCGCATCTTCCAACCACTGAATCAAATGGTCAAGACTGCATTCCTGGGCCCTCATTTATCAACCTTACTTACAATATAAGAACAGCTCTGACCATGTGTACACACAGCATCTAGTGCTAGAACAAGGGAACTGCAACACTGAAACAGTTCTACTTTGACAAAATATTTATCTCATCAGTTTATCATCTCTGCCAAGGAGCTCATGATGGCGTATGTCTGTTTTTTAGCAAAATGACTTAAAGTTATGGACGGATTTGGATTACATTTTCAGGAAATGTAAGAAATCTGCCTGATAACTGATTAAATTTTGGGGGTGATCATGCATGGAGATCCTGTGAATCACAATCTGAGGAGGTTGGGGGCGTGAGGTGCTTCACGGAGGTCTGCCCTCTCCATGTGCTTTTTTACTTGTCATATCAAGCGCTTCAGTTTAAAAGGATGTTGTTAGACCTATAAAAAAAAGGTTTGCGAACTGTTCTTTGGAAACTTAATGGTCCTGGTTATCAGTGAAGCAGATAGCTTTCTTCGCATGTACTGATGCCAGCCAAAGCAGTGTCTCATATAACGCATGGCCAAACACGTGTCGAATGAGGTGATCTGTGCACCCCCAGCAGAAGATCTGGCTCAGCTGTGTGCTGAGGGATGTTTTATTGTATTCAGGTTTGATATTGAAAATTTTTTTCCCCTTTTATTACCTTTCCACTGTCCCCATCACATTTACTGCACTTGTCACTTTCTCTCAGACAGTGTTCTTTTTTATTGGTTACCCCTAAGCTGATAGAACCAAACAGGAATGTTTGGGATAAATTCAACTGATTTAATCTGTTCAAAGATGTTAAACATTTCCACAGAAGTGAATAAAAGCAAATGAAACCATTCTTTGCCAAAATTATGTCTGCAGCAGGAATATAAATGCTGCGTGCCGGGGGTGACATGAGGAACCGCTGGTGACCGAGGGCAAAAACTATAGGTGTTAAAATAAATTTGCGCCAACTATGACAATTTTCAAAAAGTCTGTTAATTATGACTCCTTTATTTGTCTCACTTATGGTTCACCTCTATCTCAGTGTCACTGAAATTCCTTTTGTCGCTCTCTTGGCCATGATTTTCAGGAAGAACGCAAGGACTTCATGCATGTGTCAGAGGATGTGGTGTTACCAAATATGATAGAGGATGTTTCTGTATTCAATTCAATTCAAAAACACTTTATTGATCCCAGAGGGAAATTAAGTGTTGGTATAGGTCAAATAATTATTCTTTAAGGAGTTGTAGATAATGATGGCTGTGGGCAGGAAGGATTTCCTGTAGCAGTCTCAGGGTTCCCACTCTTTTCTTGAAATTATTTTCCAGGACTTTTCCAGGACATTTTCAAGATATTTTCACCTTCTAGCCTGCTACAATACAAGTCAAGATATCACAACTATACCTTTTGTAAAGCAAAATGTGTTTAAATGCAACATCCATCCTTCCCGCGAACAGGGTTCTAATTTTCTCTTTTATGATAACTTTGGGTAAAACAGTCTAGGTTAAAACCTGTTTAATACGGAGCTTGAATTTATATGGACAACTGAAGCCCCCCCTCCAACAAAATAGGCCTAAGCACGCCGATGATTTTAGGTCTGTTTAGCTTCTTGACACCACGAAGGAAAATAAAAATCTGTAACATTTCATTAACACTGAAAACTGCCATCACCATATCTCTCATTTACACCAATCTTTTTGCCACCCTGCATGTCGCTGACATGCTCGTCACGTCATCAGTGAGAACAGATGAGAAATCTATGGAAGTGTCGCCACTCTCATGGGAGCACTCTGGCAGAACTATTGTAAGGGAATATGCAATTTGATTGGTTGGTAGAGTCACGTAGGGCGCCGTGCCGGCTACATGCAGAAATGAAAGCAGACAAGCACTACAGCCCGTTGCAGGCAGCTGAAAACAGACATTCATGCGTAAAACGTTTAAGCCGTTTGTGTTCATCCACAAGGAGGGAAAATTATTTTCCAGGACAACTCAAATGTTTACAGGACATTTAACTTTTTCCCGTTTTCCAGGTGTTTTCCATGACTGGAAAATTGGTCTATCATTTTCCACGTTTTCCAGGACGCGTGGGAATCCTGAGTCTGTATTGCAGCGAAACTAAAGAAGCCGCCAACTGAATAAACTCTGTTGTTGCAGGATAGTCTCATGAAGAGGATGCTCAGGGTTGTCCATAATTCTTTTCATTTTATGAAGAATCCTTCTTTGCATCATCATCTCCAGATGTTCCACAGTTGTCCACAGAACAGAACCACTGTTCAGTTTCCAGTCCAGTCTGTTGTCAAGGTGAACTCACCACCTCCACTTCGTTTCCCATGATGGAAACAGTGTTTGACTTTTCCCTGTTTCTTCTGACATCTACAATCATCTCTTGTTTTATTCACATTCAAAGTAAGACGATTGTTTCCCCACCATGTCATAAAACGGTCCACCAGCTCTCTGTATTCAGCTTCTTGTCCATCTCTGATACATCCGACAATTTCAGTCATCTAAGTATTTCTGCAGATACAGGTCTCTGATTTGTACTGGAAGTCTGAGGTGTACAGAGTGAAAAGGAATGGTGAGAGTACGGTCCCCTGTGGTGCTCCTGTGCTGCTGACCACCTGGTTTGACACACAATTCTTCAGTTTTACAAACTGTGGTCTGCTTGTCAGGTAGTCACTGATCCACACGATTGTTGAGGGCTCCACCTGTGTCTTCAGAAGTTTCTGACAAACCAAATCAGGCTGAATTGTGTTAAATGCACTTGAGAAATCAAAGACCATTATCCTCACAGTGCTGCCTGCTTTGTCCAGATGACAGTGGGTTGGTTGAATCAGGTGTATGATGGCATCTTCAACTCCAACTCCACAGCGATAAGCAAACTGCAGCGGGTCTTGATATGTTCTTGTTTGCTTACTCAGGGATGCCAACAGGAGTCTCTCCAGGACCTTCATGATGTGGGATGTCAGGGCAACAGGTCTATAGTCATTGATGACTGATGGGTGAGTTCTCTTTGGTACTGGAACAAGGCAGGATGTCTTCCACAACAATGGAACCTTCTCCTGAGTTAGGCTAAGAATGAAGAGGTGCTGCAGAATCCCACAGAGCTGCTCTGCACAGGCTTTCAGGACTCTGATGCTGACATCATCTGGACCTGCAGCCTTATTCTGGTTCAGTTTTTCCAACTGCCTCTTCACCTGACTTTTGGAGACAGACAAGTGGGGGGGGGGGGATGCAAAGGGGGTAGCAGCATTTCCTGACTTGGTTGAAGTCAAACTTGTGGAATCAGACTATGCAAATGACTGAACAGGCACGAGCACCTAGGTACGCACATGTGGAATTTATCAACAGATGTTTGCAGAGGAACATGTATACGAGTGGCCACTGCATATTTGAGAAATTTGACTTATGACTGTTCGTACGAACATTCTAAATTTCATTCGTGGGATAGAATATAGGACCGTTTCTAAGAATGTTTCATAAATGAGAGCTGGGGTGTTTACCAGGTAGAATCTAAGCCTATGCCATGTGCTTTATGATGTTTTTCCAGTTTATATAAATACCTCTTCTAAAATCCTCTCTTGAAATATCTCTCTTTCCTGTCCACACTTTGCTACACAAAATGTAGAGTGCTCACTGCTAAATGTAGAGGCGGCTATACAACAGACACAGGAAAGCCTGTGTAATGAAGAATGTCCATCTGAAACTGGTCCAGAGACTGACCTCCAGTACATCTTTTTTTTTTTTTTTTTTTTTTTTTATTGTGTCCTGTTTGGCAGTGTGGAGCTCAGAATTGGTGTCTGAGTACCAAGTAGAAGCCCAACAGATTTACTTTCACAAGCGGAGCAGTACAGCTTTTGCTATAGTACTCCACTTGATTTATGTGTGAAAAATCTTTATTATGAATTGTTGGGGTTTTTATTTCCTGATGTTATGGACACGGAGACGGAAAATTAAGGAGAAGAAAGAAGGAAGATGAAGAAGAGAGGTAGGAAACAAAATGTCATGAGAGAGGGTGAGTTGAAAATACAAGAGAGGAAGGGGAACAAAGAAAACACAGGAAAACATTGAAGTCTGCCTCCATACCCACAGGACGGCAGAGAGAGGGGGAAAAACAAAACACGAAAAAGGAACATCGACAAAACCAACCAAACATTGTGAACTAAGAATTACACAACCACATCACACAAAAATAGATATAAAAAGACAACAACAATGTCCTCCTCCCTGGGCTGCCACCTTATCGTGGTGGAGGGGTTTGAGTGTCCCAATGATCCTAGGAGCTATGTTGTCGGGGGCTTTTGCTCCTGGTAGGGTCACCCATGGCAGTTTGGTTCTAGGTGAGGGATCAGACAAAGTGCAGCCCAAAAGACCCCTATGATGGAAACGACAGATGGACTCAGTGTTCCCTCGCCCGGACGCGGGTCACCGGGGCCCCCCTCTGGAGCCAGGCCTGGAGGTGGGGCACGTTGGCGAGCGCCTGGTGGCCGGGCCTTTACCCATGGGGCCCGGTCGGGCTTAGCCCGAAGAGGTAACATGGGGCCCCCTTCCCATGAGCTCACCACCTGTGGGAGGGGCCATAGGGGTCGGGTGCTGTGCAGGATGGGCGGCGGCCAAAGGCGGGGACCTTGGCGGGCCGATCCTCGGCTGCAGAAGCTGGCTCTCGGAACGTGGAACGTCACCTCTCTGGTAGGGGAAGGAGCCGGAGCTGGTGTGCGAGGTTGAGAGGTTCCGACTGGACATCGTCGGACTCACCTCGACGCACGGCTCTGGCTCTGGAACCCGTCTCCTCGAGAGGGGTTGGACTCTCTTCCACTCTGGAGTTGCCCCCGCTGAGAGGCGCCGAGCTGGGGTGGGCATACTTGTTGCCCCCCCATCTCGGCGCCTGTACGTTGGGGTTTACCGCGGTGAACGAGAGGGTAGCCTCCCTCCGCCTTCAGGTGGGGGGACGGGTCCTGACTGTTGTTTGTGCTTACGCGCCAAACAGCAGATTAGATTACCCACCCTTCTTGGAGTCTTTGGAGGGGGTGCTGGAGAGTGCTCCTCCTGGGGACTCCCTTGTTCTGCTGGGGGACTTCAACGCTCACGTGGGCAATGACAGTGAGACCTGGAGGGGTGTGGTTGGGCGGAATGGCCCCCCCGATCTAAACCCGAGTGGTGTCTTGTTATTGGACTTCTGTGCTCGTCATGGATTGTCCATAACAAACACCATGTTAGAGCATAAAGGTGTCCATATGTGCACTTGGCACCAGGACACCTTAGGCCGCAGCTCAATGATCGACTTGGTTGTCGTCTCATCTGATCTGCGGCCGCATGTTTTGGACACTCGGGAGAAGAGAGGGGCAGAGCTGTCCACTGACCACTACCTGGTGGTGAGTCGGCTCCGATGGTGGGGGAGGACGCCGGACAGACCTGGAAGGCCCAAACGTGTTGTGAGGGTCTGCTGGGAACGTCTGGCAGAGTCTCCTGTCAGAAGGAGCTTTAACTCACACCTCCGGCAGAACTTTGAACACGTCCCGGGGGAGGCGGGGGATATCGAGTCCGAGTGGACCATGTTCCGCGCCTCCATTGCCGAGGCGGCTGACCGAAGCTGTGGCCGTAAGGTGGTCGGTGCCTGTCGCGGCGGCAACCCCCGAACCCGCTGGTGGACACCGGCGGTAAGGGATGCTGTCAGGCTGAAGAAGGAGTCCTACCGGGTCTTTTTGGCTTGTGGGACCCCTGAAGCAGCTGATAGGTACCGACAGGCCAAGCGGGATGCGGCTCGGATGGTTGCTGAGGCAAAAACTCGGGCGTGGGAGGAGTTTGGAGAGACCATGGAAAACGACTTCCGTACGGCTTCGAAGCGATTCTGGTCCACCATCCGGCGTCTCAGGGGGGGAAAGCGGTCTGCCACCAACACTGTTTACAGTGGGGATGGTGTGCTGCTGACCTCGACGCGGGACGTTTTGGGTCGGTGGATGGAATACTTCGAAGACCTCCTCAATCCCACCAGCACGCCTTCCAATCTGGAAGCAGGGTTTGGGGACTTGGGGTCGGGCTCTCCAATCTCTGGTGCTGAGGTCACCGAGGTCGTTAAAAAGCTCCTCGGTGGCAAGGCTCCGGGGGTGGATGAGATTCGACCGGAGTTCCTCAAGCCTCTGGATGTTGTGGGGCTGTGTTGGCTAACGCGGCTCTGCAATATTGCGTGGACATCGGGGGCAGTTCCCTTGGATTGGCAGACCGGGTTGGTGGTCCCCCTGTTTAAAAAGGGGGACCACAGGGTGTGTTCCAACTACAGGGGGATCACACTTCTGAGCCTCCCTGGTAAGGTGTATTCAGGGGTTCTGGAGAGGAGGGTCCGACAGATAGTCGAACCTCGGATCCAGGAGGAACGATGCGGTTTTCGTCCTGGCCGTGGAACACTGGACCAGCTCTACACCCTCAGCAGGGTCCTGGAGGGTGCGTGGGAGTTCGCCCAACCGGTCTACATGTGTTTTGTGGACTTGGAGAAGACGTTCGACCGTGTCCCTCGGGGGGCCCTGTGGGGGGTGCTCCGGGAGTATGGGGTACCGGGCCCCTTGATACGGGCTGTTAGGTCCCTGTACGACCGGTGCCAGAGTTTGGTTCGCATTGCCGGCAGTAAGTCGGGCTTGTTTCCAGTGAGAGTTGGACTCCGCCAAGGTTGCCCTTTGTCACCGATCCTGTTCCTAACTTTTATGGACAGGATCTCTAGGCGCAGCCAAGGCGTTGAGGGGATCCGTTTTGGTGGCCTCAGGATCGGGTCTCTGCTTTTTGCAGATGATGTGGTCCTGTTGGCTTCATCGGAGCGTGATCTACAGCTTTCGCTGGAGCTGTTCGCAGCCGAGTGTGAAGCGGCTGGGATGAGAATCAGCACCTCCAAATCCGAGGCCATGGTCTTGAGCCGGAAAAGGGTGGGGTGCCTCCTCCAGGTCGGGGATGGGGTCCTTCCCCAAGTGGAGGAGTTTAAGTATCTGGGGGTCTTGTTCACGAATGAGGGAAAAATGGAGCGGGAGATCGATAGACGGATTGGTGGGGCATCTGCAGTTATGCGGGCGCTCTACCGGTCTGTCGTGGTGAAGAGAGAGCTGAGCCAAAAGGCGAAGCTCTCGATTTACCGGTCGATCTACGTTCCTACCCTCATCTATGGTCACGAACTCTGGGTGGTGACCGAAAGAACGAGATCACGGATACAAGCGGCTGAAATGAGTTTCCTCCACAGAGTGTCTGGGCTCTCCCTTAGAGATAGGGTGAGAAGCTCAGTCATCCGGAGGGGGCTCAGAGTAGAGCCGCTGAGGCAGACACTCTGTTTACTTTTAAGGCCAGGCTTAAAACTTTCCTTTTTGATAAAGCTTATAGTTAGAGTGGCTTAGGTCATCCTGAGCTATCTCTGAAGTTATGCTGCTATAGGCTTAGACTGCTGGAGGACAGACTTACCAATTTTCTTCACTCTGCTACTTCCTTTTCTCCTACGACTCTCCAGTTGTATTACAGTACATTCTGTTATTTCGACTGTTAACTTTGTTTTCTCTCAGTGTTTTTCTCCCCATCGAAGATATACCTGGTCTGGTATCCTGCTTGGCTGCAATGCCCTGTTGGACGGGGGGCATCGACTGGGATGATCCTCTCAGTAACTGAACATCCACTGTGTCCTGTTATCAACTTTTTACTTTCTGTAACATAGAAAGTTCTCTTATATCGGATCTTCTGTTCCTTCTGTGTTCTGCTCTGTCTTCTCAAACCCCCAGACGGTCGTGGCAGATGGCCGCTCCTACTAAGCCTGGTTCTGTTGGGGGTTTCTTCCTGTTAAAGGGGAGTTTTTCCTCTCCACTGTCGCTACATGCTTGCTCAGTATGAGGGATTGCTGAAGGATTGCTGTGGTTGGAAATCTGCCCAACCTCACACCAATGACTGACGCAATCTGCTGGGATTCCTTAAATAGGAAACTTTTTAACTGATTGGAATGTTTGTATAAATGTATTGAAATGACTTCTTGTTAAGTGCCTTGAGATGACATCTGTTGTGAATTGGCGCTATATAAATAAACTGAATTGAATTGAATTGAATTGCTTCTCCACATCGAGAGGAGTCAGTTGAGGTGGCTCGGGCATCTGGTCAGGATGCCTCCTGGACGCCTCCCTGGTGAGGTGTTTCAGGCACGTCTCACCGGGAGGACGCCCAGGGGAAGGCCCAGGACACGCTGGAGGGACTATGTTTCTCGGCTGGCCTGGGAGCGCCTTGGGGTTCCTCCCGAGGAGCTGGAACAAGTGGCTGGGGAGAGGGAAGTCTGAGTCTCTTTGCTTAGGCTGCTGCCCCCGCGACCCGACCCCGGATAAGCGGAAGAAAATGGATGGATGGATGGACAACAATGTCACAAAGAAACTCATGGTACCGATTAATCAAGCTCTAGTAATGATAACCTCAGCCCAAGAATATATCCTTAAACACCAGAGACCCCACATCAATGTGTGTGTGTTAGCATGCTGGTGCATATAAGGTTTCTCCATAAGAGTGTTCGATAGTTGGTGTGAGCAGGCATCAATCCGTCTCCCAGGAATCGATGCAGACACGAAGGAGATCGGAGCAAAGACGTCCAAAGGACCGCCAGAGCCCCAGGCGGACCCGGGCGGGGCCGACCGCATCCCCCAAGAGAGGAGAAAAGGAGAACCCCAGGGGAACATCCAGCGGCCACCACGCAGGGGCCCGGGGGGCAGCAGTGACGAGCCCACGGGCTCCGCCAGCAACCGGCCGCACCGGGGCGGGCCGGTCAGCGGACCGGGGGAGTCGGGGCCCAGGGGCACCCCACCGCCCAGCAGGGACCCGACAAGGGACCGGCCGACGAGGGGCCCCCGGCACTGCAGGGGCCGCGGCCGGCCACCACGCGACGCCTCCACCCTAGGCCAATCCCCACCGTCAACATCCCAGCGCCCCACCAATAGCCGCAGGGGACGGACAGCATCCCCAGGCCGGGCTCAGTCAGCATCTGGACGCCAAGTTGTAGCAGCTCCCGGGTCCTGATCCCGCGCAACGCAGGGCGCCGAGACCAGGCATCCAACGAGGGCCAGGGCCGGTCCAACCCGCCAATGAACCGGCCACGCACGGTGCGCACAGAACAGGTGATCAAACGAGCAGAGACGCCGGATCCGCACCCCGCCGAGCCACCGAGCAGGCACCACCCAACAATCCCAAACCTGGCACCTCTAAAAGAGGTGCCCCAACAAACCAAAGGAAGATATCGGCCCAGCGCATCGGCCGACCGACACACCGGCCCCCCCAGGCCCGGCCAGGCACGCACCAGGTCCGAACCGGATTGACCACCGGCGCAACGGCAGGCAGGGGCCCCCGTCACCGGTGGGGAGTGACGGAGGGGAAATAGGCCCCCCATTAAGTGTAAGGCCTGAGGTGCGCCAGGCGAGGGGGCAGACCAAGATCCAACCTGACAGGTAGACAAAGACATACAGACACAGTCATACGTTCCCTCCCTCTTAAACACATACATTCTCACTGACTCACCAAGACACCCAAAAAAATGACACTGTACCCTCACTCACACACCCCATGCACACTTTATGCTCCCAGGTCCAGGTACTGATGCCCCAGTAGAGCCACCAGCCCCCAGACCCGGGAGGTGGACCCCCTACCTTCTAGGACGGAGACAAGCAGACCGCCAAGGGCCCCACAGTGGCAAAGAAGCCCGACAGCCCAGGACCCCGACCAGACCGCCTGTCCTCCTCCGGACCCCAACCCCTGATGGCCCATAGCGAACAGGGGTGGGAAAAGACCCCTAGCCTCCATCCTCCCGCTCGAGTATGGTGTTGATGCGTGTTGTTATAATGTGCATTTAAAACAGAGGGGTGGGATGTGGGGGAGGCAGCCACACATCCCCAAACCCCCACCCCGAGCCCTCAGTGTCTATATGTGGTTTAAAAGTGGGCACCGGCACCAGAGGTGAAGCTGATTGTATCGCTCCCCCTCTGGATGCCGAAAAGTGTGCCCACCCCAAAGTCCCTACATATGTGTCGTGTGAAAATGTTATAAGTGGGAGTGTCTAAGTTGTATATTAAAATTGGGACCCAGGACACCACGGGACAGCGAGGAGGGAAGCCCCTCCTCGCACCCCAGTGATGTGCCCATGCCCCAAGACCCTATATGAGTGGTAAAGTGATGGAGCGGGTGGACAGAGGTGTCCAGGGATGGGGAGGGAAGGACTGGGAGACAAAATGTCTTCCCAGGGAGCCAGCTCCCCCACTGACCCCAATAGGCACCGCTGTTCACCGGGATCCACCAGGGAGGGATCCCGGTGAGGGAGGCCATGGGACGTCCGACCCGGGGCCCACGGCCACAGCACCACAAAGCCCCACGGACCCCAAGGCAGTCCCCCCAGCCCCATCCCAGAAGGGGAACTAAACCCACCCTGACATTTGCTCTACTCTCAAAACACAAAAGACACTAGACACTAGACACCCACCACCCAGTCAGTCCACCCGCAAGTCCGACCGATCCCGGCCAAATGCCCAACCCCAGCGCCCCACACAAAGACCAAGACCCAGGAGCCAAGTCCAGTGCAAAAAAGGACTGATCCGGCCCAGAAACGGCCACCCAGCCGCCGCGACCAGCAGCCAGGCACCCCAACCAGCAAACAAGGCGAGACGCCATACAGGGACTGGCGATGACAATCGGCCCAGAGAAAAAGAGAGAGGCGGCTGCACATGCCGGCCGCCGGCCGGCCACGACCCCCACAGCCAACAGAGACCCCACGCCGGGCGATCCCCAGCCAGGACCACAGCCAGGGGGCGCAGTGCCCCCGAGCCCCGAATCCCCAGGCCCACCCCAGACCCTACCCAGGCGCAGCCCGGCCACCAGGCCAGTAACCCATGTCCGCCAGTGCAACCCCCCCAAGGCACCGCATGCAGCCATCAGGAGTCACCACCCAAAGCCCAACCCCAGGCCCAACCCCACTACGTCCAGCGCCCCATCCGCCCAGTGATCCCACCCCCCGGGGTCCCCCCCAGACGCCTCCAACCCCAAATCCCCCACATCAGCAACAGTGTCCCAAACGACAAAACCAAGTGCCCCCCACCCCCACTAGGTGATGGAGCCGATCAAAGGACCCCAGAGAGATTGATCAGATATAGAGCCAGAGGCCGTCTCAAGACCAATATGGTCCAACAAGAGATTTCTATACTGATTAATATTAAGAGCTTTTTTATTTTTCCAGTTCAGGAGGATCGTTTTCTTAGCGATGCATAAGGCAATGTGAACCATTAGAACTGACTTTGTGTCCATGGTGACATCATTTAAATTTCCTAACAGGCAAATTGAGGGAGATGGTGGGATGTTACATTTCAGACACTTTGATAAGTCCTCACAAATCTGGCACCAAAATTTCTTAACAGGTGGACAGAACCAAAGCGCATGAGCATAAGTATCTGGTATATTGCTTGTGCATTGTAAGCAGGTATTAGACGATGTAAAACCCATCCTAAATATTCGTTGACCTGTATAGTGTACTCTATGAAGGATTTTGTATTGTATTAATTGCAAATTAGGATTTTTTGTTATTTTAAAGGTTCTTAAACATATCTAAGAACAGACGTTTTGGTCAAAGCTGGCTGATAAATCCACCTCCCATTTTGAAATAGGGATGGCTATTGATTCATCTAATGTAGATAAAGTTTTGTATATTTTAGACAGCAATTTGGGGGGGTTGAGATTAAGAAAATCTAAAACTCTTGCTGGAATTTGTAATTCAGCTGTATTGAGCCTAAATTTACCTTTAATAATAGATTTAATTTGTTGATATTCTAAGAATTTGTTTTTATCAATTCCATATTGTGTAATTAATGTATTAAATGGGATAAAGTCTGTTCCATCAAATATATGTTCCAGGTATTCAATTCCATTGCACCTCCAGACTGGGAAATTTATCATACATTTTTTTTGCAAGATGTCGGGGTTATTCCAGATGGGTGTACGTCTGCATGGGATTATTGTGGACTCTGTCATTTTTAGAAACTCCCACCATGCTGTCAGAGAGGAGCTGATATTTCTGCTTTTAAAGCATTCATATTGTTTTATATTTGAGCTAATAAATGGTAGGTCTGAAAGTTTTATCTTATTACATAGTGTCTGTTCTACGTCTATCCAGGACTCGTCTAGGTAGCTATGTTTTAACCATCTTGATATGTATTGGAGCCTGTTGGCTAAGAAATAATGATGGAAGTTTGGTAAATCTAGACCTCCTTTTTCTTTGGTCTTCTGCAGTGTTTTTAAGCTGATACGTGGGGGTTTATCTTTCCAAAGAAATTTAGAGATAGAGGAGTCCAGAGATCTAAACCAGTCTAGTGATGGTTTACTTGGGATCATTGAGAATAAGTAGTTGATTCTGGGCAAAACCATCATTTTTATTGAAGCAACCCTTCCCATAAGTGATATGGGTAGAGATTTCCATCTGGCAAGATCATCTTCCACTTTTTTTTAAAGTGGGATGTAGTTTAACGTTATTAAATCTGCCAGTCTTGGTGAGACATTCATACCTAAATAGGTAATATTCCCTGACTGCAGTTGTGTATTAGTTGGATTCTGGACAGAACAATTGATTGGAAGAACTGTAGATTTTAACCAATTTATAGAATAATCTGAACCATTTGAGTAAGAGTTTATCAACCCGATTACCTGAGAGAAAGAGGTTTGTGAATGCTGGAGAAAAAGTAATACATCATCTGCATAAAGACTGATTTTATGTTCTATGTTATTGCACTTTATGCCTTTAATATTGTGAGTTTGCCTGATCGCTGCAGCTAGTGGTTCAATAAAAATAGCAAACAGGGAGGGAGAGAGAGGACATCCCTGCCTGGTACCTCTCTGAAGATAAAACCTAGATGATGTTTGGTTATTTGTTCTGATACACGCTGTTGGTGGACTGTATAATATTTTCAACCAGTTTATAAAAGAATTTCCAAAGCCAAATTTATGTAAGGTTACAAATAAGAATTTCCAGTTAACTCTATCAAATGCTTTTTCTGCATCTAAAGATAATATATTATTTTGAATGTTTTTACAGTTAGAAAAATCTATTAATCTACGTGAATTTGTGGATGAATGTCTCCCTTTAATAAAACTAGTTTGATCAGGATGTATTATAAGAGGGGTTACTTTCTCTATCCTTTTTGCGTACCTCCAGTACATCTGGATTTTCAGTATTAACCCAATGACCAGTAACGGTCAGGGCATTATTTAATTTGTCTATCTACCACTCATGCTATTTTGCAACTAGTTAAGATCCTTAAATAACAGAATTTCTCCACTTCCATCAAAGACTCCAGCCAAACTGAAGGCTGACAAAAAGAACTCAAATTTATGGACTGAATAATTCCCCAAAAAGTCATGATCTATAGAATTTAATCTCGAGTTTATGCCAAAGACTAATTGACTTTATCCATCTAACTGTTCATTGTCTATAGCAATTTATTGCTGTCTAAGGTCGCAAACCTGAAGTGGAACTAATCCCAGCAGTCACTGGATGAGATGTGGGGTACACTCTGGAAACATCCCCAGTAGGGAAAGCTCCATCTCTGCTTCATGGCCAATATGATACGTATCTTCACACTCTGACAACAATGTTACACATTAAAGATGCATGAGCAGCAAACACCAGTTTGATACAGCTTAATTCACACAACCACATCTCACCCTGATGAAGGAAACAAATTTACTTTAACAAGTGGAGCATTATGGCTTTTGCTATAGTACTCCACTTGATATACGTGTAAGAAATCTGTATTATAAATTGCTGGGGGTTTTTTTTGTTGATATTATGGACATGGAGATGGAAAATAAAGGGGAAAAAAAGAAAAGATGAAGAGAGGTAGGAGCAAAAGTTCAGAGGGAGAGGGTGAGTTGAAGATAAAAGAGAGGAAGTTCAAGGTGAACAAAGTAATACTTTATATATTGTGGTGGCCAGAAGGAAACGGTCCATCATAATGCAGCACAGTCACCTGCAGTACCATGGAGAGCCCCATCAGAGGGCACAAGGTGTGGGTGGAACAGTGGTGTTCAGAACCAAGGACAGCTCTAACACAGATGTGCAGCATTCCCCTCTGACAGCCAGCCTCAGCTGCAGGCTGTTGGGCCAATTAGGAATCACATAAGAGTAACCAGAGAAGCCACAGTGGGAGAAGAAGGAGAGGAGGACAGACACAGTCTGGGATGCATTCAAGGCCGACCAACCCAACTTCCCTCTTGAAGATAAAAGCTTAATGGATGGCGTGAGTAAAAAGAACCTCTTAACTAATCCTACACCTCGTCTGCCTCTATTCCAGAAGTAAATTGATGCCAAAAGGAGCCACCTGGAAGAGAAGAAGTACCTAAGTTCAAGCTTTCTCCCCTTTTCCCCTTAACCTCACCTTATGACAAATAAAGAACTTTAAGTTTTGCTCCAGTGAAGTTCAGCCTGGTGAATGATTTATTTTAAACTCCAGAGCTAATCCTCTCAGCCTTGTGTGTGAAGGTTACATTTGGTGGAGAATGTGGGCATGAGAGGAGCCTCGCCTGGGATTCAGACAGTGAAGAGACACTAGGAACATGGAGGAGGCCCTGACCGCCATTCTGCAGGCCCAAACGACCCTGAATGCAGCAGTCACAGAGCTCTGCCGAAGGACTGAGGCACACGGTAGGAGGCTCCAAGATTTTCTGACCAAAATGACTATAGAAGATGATGTTGAAACCTATCTCGATTTTTTTTTTGTTGAGAAGACTGCCCAAAAAGAGAGATGGCACAGGGCAGACTGGGCAAACCTGATACTCCCTCTGCTAACTGGGGAAGCCCAGAAGGCCTGCCGTGACCTCACCATTCATGAGGCAACAAACTATGAAGTGGTCAAGAGGTCAATCCTGGCTCAATATGGGCTCAGCCTGCCTGCCAAGGCCCAGCGTGTCCATAGCTGGGAATACCATCCAACACTTCCAGCACGCGCCTAAGTAGCCACTTTAACCCGCATGGTGAGAAGCTGGCAAGACGAAGGAGATGGGCCACCTGCAGTAGAAAGATTGGTAATTGATCGGTGCACACGTGGCCTGCCTACAGATGCAAAGAAATATGTGGCTCAACAGGGACCGCCAAGTGTGGATGCCTTGATTGCACTCCTAGAAAACCACCAGGTGACTGTGAGCTTGATGAGACCCGAAGTACCCAAAAACCTCTCTTGGAAACCAAGACGAGAGCGAGAACCTCCTAGGAAGCACCCCGAAGCCGTCCAACTCGGACCCCTAAAAGTCCAAGGAAATTGCAAAGATGGAAGGCCTCTACGAAATCCTGCTACCTTCCGATGCTTTACGTGTGGGAGGGAGGGACACCTGGCACGGGATTGCCCAGGCCGAGAGGAGCCGATGCCCACCGCCAGTACCTCGGAATCCCGGTTCCCGTGCCATTTTCTTACCACCTGTTGGGCTCATGAGGGGACGGCCGCCCCTAGAGTTCCCGTTAAGATTGGGGGCAAAGACACAGAAGCACTTAAAGACTCAGGGAGTATGGTAACACTAGTCTGCCCAGAATTTGCAGGGCCTATCATGGGAAAAGAGATCTCCGTTTCCTGTATACATGGGGACACCAGAAACTATCCCACTGCAGAATTAAGCCTGGTCACCCCACGGGGCAGTTTGAGTATGAGCAGGGGTCGTCGATCACCTACCAGTTCCTGTCCTTGTGGGCCGAGACTGTCAAGCCTTTCCTGCCTACTGGACAAACCGAGCTACAGAGGGGAGGAAACCTACCCGGCGCAGAAGAAGAGACCGTGTATCCAGTCACTGTGTTTTTCTAACCAATGCAGGGACCACAGATGCAGATGCAACAAGCCCTGAAGAGCCCCACAAGGCTGATAGCGGTGGGGAACATCACCCTGACTCCACTGCCACTGGTTCGGAAGACCCCGAAGGGGTACAGATTCGTGATGATATAGAATCACATGAAGTATTTTCTGAATTTCCCGCGGCAGAAATCCTCAAAGGGGAAAGGCTGGGACGGTTCGGCACCGCCCAACTGCAAGACCCGGTGCTGAGCCAAGCATGGGGGAATGCTCAGGTGATTGAGGGCCAACCACAGGTTGGGGTGAGTAGACTCACATATCCACATTTTATGATCACAAACAGATTGTTGTATCGAGTGGATCAGCGAAGGGGTGAAATTATAAATCAGTTGCTGGTCCCCAAGCCATATACCACTAAAGTGTTGTATCTCGCCCACACTCACCTGCTGGGGGGCCATTTGGGGACAGAGAAGACCTATGAAAGGATCCTCACACGGTTCTATTGGCCAGGGGTTAAAAAGGCGGTAGAAGAAAATTGTCGCCACTGTTCTGAATGTCAACTCAACAGACCCAAGGTAACCTATCGAAACCCCCTTATTCCTCTACCAATCATTGAGACCCCTTTCAGCAGGATTGCCCTGGACATTGTGGGACCGCTGCCAAAATCAAACTGGGGACACCGATACCTTCTAGTCATCCTTGACTATGCCACCCGATTCCCAGAGGCCATACCTCTCCGATCAGCAACCTCAAAGGCCCTCGCCAGGGAACTGGTCCAACTCTTCAGCTGGGTGGGGATCGCAGACGAGATCCTTACTGACCAAGGTTCTTGCTTCATGTCTACGGTTATGAAAGAGACCTGCCAGCAATTGAAGGTAAAACGACTCAAAACCTCCATTTACCACCCCCAGACTGATGGGCTGGTTGAGCAGTTTAACAAAACTCTTAAACAAATGTTAAGGAAAGTGATTGACATTGATGGCAAAAATTGGGACCACATCAAAAGTGGTCAGTATAGAACTGACTGGAGAGTTGGTTTGATTTTTTTTTTTTTTTACTAAGAAAAATAATTATACAACAATAGAACCATTTGAAAGTTGCCCATGTTATTAAAGGAGCCATAACCAAGTATTACCTTGGATACCCATGCTCTATTATAGTCTTTCAGGCCCTTCTAAAAAAGAAAAGTTGAAAAAAATAAACACAGAGCTCCTCTGACCTTTATTTCTGAAGGCATTATTGTCTCACGAGGACGTTCATCGTAATAATGCAAATGAGGGGTGCGTTGATTGGTGGCATTCTAGGTCATTTGTTGTTTGCAAAGTAGCAGCCATTACCCGTGTTGTCCTCGAAGCTACTACTCCCGCTAGCATACAATAGCCGCATTAGCAGTTCGCTGCTGTTTGTTACACACAGTAGAGCAATAAAAACACAGCCTTACTGTTTCAATTGCAGGCAAGTCTCTGATTGTTGGAATGGCCCCTTTTTCCAAAGAGAGCTCGAGTTCATACTTCGAATCGGAATTAAGTAATGCCGGTGCTCGACTGAATATGAGGGGGAGAGGAGCAGGGCTTCCTATAGCATAGGTATGCGATGTCCATATATGGTATATCCTGTGCCGACTTGACGTCAAGTCGGCCAGAAATTTAACATTCCGTATTTGAGTGCACGTGGGCTGGTTGACGAACCCAAGGGTACACAAACGCTTCAAACACACGCTATCGGCTTCCCGGCCAGTGTATAATCGTTAGGCAATCATAACATACATTTTTTTCTCGTGGAAAAGTGAAAATTACAGGTCATGACTCCTTTTTAATAGGATTTTTTTAAAGGACTCTAATGACATTTTACAAAGACAAAAAACAAAAAAACATTTTAAAAAATGTTGGTGTTTTATCTATGAACAATCCAGTTGATGAGTTATACTTCAACGCAAAATATAAGTGGTAAACAATGAGTTGAATTAGCCAGTCCATCTATGTTCCAACCACCACCTATTGTGATGAGATATTATTCATTAATTTATTTAATTAATTGATTAATATAGTCATTCAGACAGCCAAAGTGCTTTACAACAACCATCAAAAAGCAGAGAAACAGACACAGAGAATAAATACAAGTAAAAAGTAAAAATCTGGAATAAAATATCACATTGCAACTGAGTAGTGCAAGCCTTCCTGAATAAAAAGGTCTTAAGATTGGATTTAACAAGGGCCAGGTCAGAGAATATTCAACAAGAATAGTGATGATGACCTGAGGGATCTACCATGGTCATAACAAAAGTCAGAAATATAAGGTAGGGCCAAACCATTAAGAGTCTAAAAGCAAACAAAAAGGCCTTTGGTGGTCTGCTTGTCTCCATCATAGAGCGCCTACTGGGTCCGGGGTCTGGTTGCTCTGCTGGGGTATCGGTACGTGGACCTGGGAGTATAGCGTGTATATGGTGATTTTGAGTGAGTGTACAGCCTCCATTCTTGTGTGTCTAGGTGTGCAGGTGGCAGTGTATGTGCCTGAGAGTATGACTGTCTGTGTGTTCCTGTGTATCTGTCAGGCTGGATCTTGGACTGCCCCCTCGCCTAGCGCATCTCAGGCCCCACACTAAATAGGAGGCCTATTTCCCATCCGTCACTCGCTGATCCCTCTGGCCACTGGTGCGTTGGTGGCTCTCGGTGTCCGGGGCTGTGTGCTGGTTAGCCAACCCCTGGTCAGGTCCTTGCTGGGGGGTGGGGGCGCCCACAGGTCTCCGGGGCCATAATTGGATCTGGCCTGGCCTGGCCCATGGGCTGCCAGCAGAGCCTATGGGCTCGTCACTGCACCCCGCCGGGGCCCTTGCATTACAGCTCCTGGATGTTCCCCCCGGGGCTCTCCTCTGCTCCTCTCTTGGGGTTGTGGTCAGCCCTGCGTTGGTACGCCTGGGGCTCCTGTGCTCTGGGGGTCCTTTGGATGTCTATGGCTCTGATCTCCTTCGTGTCTGCGTCGATTCCTGGTAGGCGGATTGATGGCTCCCCACACCAGCTATTGAACACTCGTATGGAGAAACCTTATATGCATCAGCATGCTCAAACACACACACACACACACACCTACACAAGTGTGGGGATTCCGATGTTTACATATGCATTCTTGGGCTGAGGTTACCACAACTAAATCTTGTAAAAATCAGGACCAGGAGCTTTTCAGTGACGTTGCTGTTGTATTTATACATCTATTTGTGTGTTGTGGTGGTGTAGTTCTCAGTTCGCATTGTTTGGTTTGTTTTATCATTGTGTTTTTCCCTCTCTCTGCCGTCCCGTGGAGGTGGACTGGGATGTTTTCTTTGTTCACCTTCCTCTCTTGTATCTTCAACTCACCCTCTCCCTCTTAACTTTTTCTCCTACTTCTCTTCATCTCTTCTTTTTCCCCCCTTTATTTTCCATCTCCATGTCCATAAGATCAGAAAAAATCCCCCAGCAATATCTAATACAGATTTCTTACACATATATCAATTGGAGTACTATGGAATACTATATGTAATGCTCAACTCGTGAAAGTAAATCTGTTGGGCTACTACTGGGTACTCAGAAACCAAATCTGAGTGCAATCATGCCAGACAGGACACATAACAAAAAAACAATAAGTTTAAAATCTATTCTAAAACTAAGCTGCAGCCAGTGGAGGGAGGATAAAACAGGGGTCATATGCTTGCGTCTAGAGGAATCAGTTAAAAGATGCGCAGTCGCATTCTTGACCCACTGGAGCCTGTCGAGGAGCAACTAAGAGACACCAACATAAAGAGCATTAAAATAGTCAATTCTTGAGCTGATAAAAGCATGTATAGCCTGGTTTAAATAGGGCTTAACTTTAGCTAAAAGACAAAGGTGATAAACGCTCGATTTGACCACAGAAGCAACTTGTTTGTCAAATTTGAAATCACTTCAATACAATCATTCCAATCAGTTTTAAGGTTTAGCTAGTTTTCTATGTAAGTAATCCCAGAAGATTGCATCGAGTTATTGACTGGCAGTTGCGCTCCTTTGCAGACTCCAACCACAGCAATTCCTCAGCAATCCCTCATACTGAGCAAGCATGTAGCGACAGTGGAGAGGAAAAACTGCCCTTTAACAGGAAGAAACCTCCAGCAAAACCTGGCTCAGAACGAGCGGCCATCTGCCACGACCGTCTGGGGGTTCGAGAAGACTGAGCAGAAACATGAAAGAACAAAAGAACTAATGTAAGATTACTTTCTATATTAAAGAAAGAAAAAAGTTGATAACAGGACACTGAGAATGCTCAGTGACTGGGATGCCCCCGGTCCAACAGGGCTTTGCAGCTAAGCAGGATACCAGACCAGGTGTAGCTTCTATGGATAGAAAAACACTGAGAAAAAACAAAGTTAACAGTTGAAATAACAGCAAATAATGCAACTGGAGAGGAGTAGAAGAGAACAGTAGCAGAGTAAAAAAAGTGGTCAGTCTGTCCTCCAGCAGTCTGAGCCTATAGCAGCATAACTACAGAAAAAGCTCAGGATGACCTAAGCAACTCTAACTATAAGTTTTATCAAAAAGGAAAGTTTAAAGTCTTTCCTTAAAAGTAGACAGAGAGTCTACCTCACGGACTAAAACTGGGAGCTGGTTCCACAGGAGAGGAGCCTGATAACTAAAATATCAGCCTGCCATTCTACTTTTAGAAATCCTAGGAACCACCAGTAAACCTGCAGTCTGAGAGCGAAGTGCTCTGTTAGGAACATATGGAACAATCAGATCTCTGAGGTACGATGGAGCTTGATTATTGAGGGCTTTATATATAAGAAGGAGGATCTTAAATTCTATTCTGGATTTCAAAGGGAGCCAATGACGGGAAGCTAAAAGAGGACAAATGTGATCTCTTTTTAATATTCATCAGAACTTTTGCTACTGCATTTGGGATCAACTGGAGGCTTTTAATTGCATTTTGTAGACTTTCTGATAGTAAAGAATTACAGCAGTCCTGCCTTGAAGTAACAAATGCATGGATTTTGTAGGATTATAGTCTGGTGTATGATCAACTAATTATACCAAACAGGTGCTAATGCTCATCAATGTCACACATAGTTTGAAACACAGCCCTTAGCTGAAACTGAAACAGCTGTGTAGGAGCCTTAAAGGTGAGGTTGTGGAAGATAGTTTCATGTAATGGCAAGATTGAGCACAGCAACAAGACACAAGGTAGTTATACTGCATTAGGAAGGTCTCTCCCAGACAAAGATTTCAAAGCAGACTGGGATTTCAAGATGTGCTACTCAAGCTCTTTTGAAGAAGCATAAAGACACGGGTATGTCGTGTTTTGCAATGCTTACTCAGATGCAGGCAGGCGTAGATGGTGTAACAGTGTCATAGTTCTCACTTTTGGGTGTTTAGGCTTTGAATTTTTCCTTCCACTAAACTTTTTCACCCTCTGGTGCTCTTATGTTTGTTTACTCATGTCTGTATTCATCCCTTATTTATTTTCTTAAGTTGCTATTTATACTTATTCATTATTAGTCCCACTTAGTTCTGTTATATTCAATTCCTCTTTCTAGTCCCTCTTTAAAGAATTCTTCCTTGTAGGTTTATTTCCTCAGTTCTGTTTTCTTCAATATTATGCTCTCCAGTTTCTTTTAGGTTTATAGTTGGTCCTTATTCCTCTCTAGTATATAGTCCTCTTTCTAATCCTTATGTTTTGCTCTTTGTCTTCCTCTCAGTTTCCCTAGCCATTCTGCCTTCTGTCCCAGCTACTGCAACTACTGATTGTTTCCGCTTGCTCTCTCCCTCTCACCTGCATCTGCTTTCACTAATTCGTTCTTGGTCTTCTCTGTCACTTCCTCATTCCCTCCTCAGTATATATTCAGCTCTCATTCAGTCACTACTTGCTGGTTCGTCTTCATTCTTCCCTGCCTGGTTCCTGCCTTCCCTGTCAAACTTTCCTGTCTGGTTACTGTTTTTTTCCCCATCGCTGCATTTTTGGTCCTCCTGAATTTTGTAAGTTCATGTTCCTAGTTCTTTTGTTATTATTAATCTTTTGTTCTTTACATGCTGCATCTGGGTCCTCACTTACTCCAAACATGACAAATTTGGGCTCTTTAATGAAGCTCTCAGTCAGGGTTCACAACTAGGAGTTCAGACACACAGGACTGATGAGGACAGACTATGACATATACTTTATACAATGAATAATGACGCCTAACCAGCAAAAACATGAGAACAGGTAATCAAGTAGACAATCAGCGAAACTCGGGGGAACTGGGAACAATCAAGGTATAAAGACAGGGCAAGACACCACATTATGACAGTACCCTCTCCTTAAAAGGTGTGCCACCTGGTGCACAAACCAAGAACTACCAGACCAGGGCGGGAGGAGGAGGCCAGGGATGATGGGAAAAACCAGGAAAAACCAGGAAAAACAAACAAACGAGGAAAATATCAGTCTAAAATGTCCAGAGCACAAGGAGTCCAATAAATGTCCCTAAAACAAAGAATCAAAAATGTACCAAAGGAAAAACTGTCTAAAAATAAATTAGCCATGTGGCCTGAGGAACCCAGCAGAGAGTTCCGGTCGCTGGCCGTGGATCAGGAGGAACCCTACAGAGAGTTGAGGTGGCCGGCCGTAGGGTCGGCAGGACCTGTGGGGGCGAAGCACACCTGGAGGATGCCGAAAAAGTGGCATGAGAGCAGCAGACCAGCAACGAAGCAGCAGGATCTTTGGAGGCCAGCGGAGGAGGGACCTACGAAGAACGACTAGGGCTCTAGGGCGAGGAAAACCACAAAGAGACGCTGGCTGCTTTGTCCACATGACAGTGGGTTGGTTGAAGCAGGTGGATGATGGCATCTTCAACTCCAACTCCACAGCGATAAGCAAACTGCAGCGGGTCCTACTTGAACGCGCTGAAATGTACTTGCCGCATTACGAATGCGCGAAGTGCATTTCAGCACCTTATGGATGTTGAGGATGGAGAAGGCACAGAGTGTGAGCGATTTAATGTCTGGTTTAATTTAACATCAATAGTTATGACTAATAACTCAATATTAATATAACTATTGATGAGATTCAATGATTTAACTGATTAATTGGGCCACCACACCTATCTTAACGTAATATTAGGAGAATTTCCAGACTTTCAGTCTCCTCTGAAGGATATGAGCTCAGACGCTCTGAACCGCAACTGCATGCACACTGAAATAAAACAGGGAAGCTTCTCTTTAAGATATAACAGGGTTTGTTAACACAATGGATTAACCTTACAGCCAACTCACTGTGTCGACTATCCCATCTATTCTAATGCATACCATCTACAAACTACCGATATCTTAGAAAAAGGGATAAATGGAGGACAATCCGCACGGCATCACTTCCAAGATGCTGTTATCACCTCTGCGTGTGTGTGAGAGAGAGAGAGCAAGAGACAAGAGTGTGTGTGGGGGGGGACAATCAAAGTCCTTGCTGTTATTGGCCCGTGCTCAACTCTGTGACCAAAGAAATGATGTGGAAACAAAGAGACAATTGGCACTAGTTTTAGCAGATGGACACCACGCACCCTGTTCCAGGGAGGGCGGCCGGCCCAGACAGGTGGTGGCACGGCTACAATCGACTGACGTTAACAGAATAAAAGGAAAAGAAAGAAAGAAATACAGCACTGCTTCTAGCGATAACCAGTTTACAACACAAAGCATACAACACTCAAGGGCAGCGTGCGGCAATGCTTTTCGGCAATGAGTAAACAGTGGTTTACAATTCACAAACTTATATCAGCCAACAGAAAGACAGAATCTAACCCGTCGGACATAACTCCTCTACCCAGACTCAGCAGAAATAAACCAGGTTTATCCAACTTGGCAATGATTCTTTTCCGTCCACAGCAGTCCAAGACAAACAATGGAGAAAAGGGAACGAAAATGGTTCAATTGTAGTAGGAGCGGCCGTGCACGTCCGAGGTCAGAGATGGACACGTCCAAATGCAGGCAATGACCGGAATCGGGCCTGTCTTCAAAGAGCTATCTTGGTATAGCTCAGATGCCAGCAGACTTCCTAGATATAAAAATGGGAAGCCGGATAGCTTGGCAGGTAATACTTCAAAGTTTTTAGGGGAGTTCTTTCCTTGTCCAGCAGGTCGGAACAAAAGAGTGAAAGTTGCTAGCAATTCAATTGAATGTCTCCATTTAGCTCAGCGATGAGCGGGGGAAAGACAATGATTTCATGTTGTGCGCCCCTTTATCAACTCTTTGATGTCATCACTGGCCACAGACTAATGAGAATGCTTTGAAGGCAGTGCAAGGGATGCTGGGAGATGCAGTCCATTCAATTTGTGGAAAATGAATCTCAACATGGAGAAATGTGTGGGAGACATGAACCTTAAGGTAGTCGTTGTCTTCCTTGATGACATTATGGTTTTCTCCAAGACAATCGAAGAACAGGAGGCAAGGTTGTTGCGAGTCCTCAACCGTCTAAAGGAATTTGGATTAAAACTTTCCCCTGAAATATGCAAATTTTTCCAGACTTCAGTCATCTAACTGATGTGGGGCATATAGTATTGTGCAATGGGGTAAAAACTGATCCTGAAAAAGTGAATGCTTTGAGCACATAGCCTGTACCATCTGACCTGACAGAGTTGAGGTCATTTTTAGGTTTCTCAGGTTATTACAGACGGTTTATTAAAAACTATTCTAGTATAGTTAAGCCTCTTACTGATTTGACTGCAGGCTATCCACTACTTCGCAAGAGCATCAAGTCAAAGACAAAGCCCACTCACTACTATGATCCAAAGAAAGAACGTCGGACCTCTGAGTGTGAGCAAGCTTTCCAGACTATCAAAGAAAAACTCAGTACTGCCCCAGTTCTGTGTTTTGCTGACCCCAAATTGCCATATACCCTTCACACAGATGCCAGCACAACAGGGCTTGGCACTGCATTATACCAAGAACAAGATGGTCAGATGAGGATAATAGCATATGCCAGCCGTGGCTTATCTAATAGTGAGTCCCGTTACCCGGCTCACAAATTAAGAGTTTTTGGCTCTAAGGTGGGCGGTAACTGAAAAGTTTAATGACTACCTTTATAGGAGTGAGCTTACAGTTCTAACAGACAATAATCCACTGACCTATATATTGACTACCGCCAAAATGGGTGCTATGAGTTATCGTTGGCTTGCAGCACTCTCCACTTTTAATTTCAAGCTTCAGTATCAAGCTGGAAAGCTAAACTCAGATGCGGATGGCCTTTCAAGACGACCCCATGGGGAATTCTTCAGGGACGATGTATCACAAAAAGAGCAAGAACGCAAACAGCAGTTCACCCAAAAACATTTAACTGACCAAAACACACAGTTTAGCCGTGATGTAGAGCAGGCTATTTGTGAAAAGCATCTATTGCCCTATTTAAGCACAGAAGACGAAAAACCTCAGACTCTTGTTCATTCATTACCAGTTTCAGTTAGTGTGTTCCTCCTGAGCTTCTGTGTATGGACTTTTTGTCCATTGAGCCTGATCATGGTAACATTAAAGATGTCTTGCTGCTTTACAGACCATTTCACAAAGTATCCAGTCGCCATTCCAACGCAAAATCAGAAAGGCCAGACTGTTGCCGGGTGCCTTTGGGCAATTCCATTGTTCATTACGGTATTCCTGAATGGTTGCTAAGCGACCAGGGATCTGATTTTGAGTCACGTTTGATCAAAAGGGTTTTGTAGATTCATGGGGATACATAAGATTCGTACAACTCTATACCACCCAGGGGGAATCCAGTAGAATGTTTTAACAGAACCTTATTAAGTATACTTGGAACCCTGGAAGACCAAAATGAGTCACATTGGCACAACTTTGTAAAACCTTTAGTACATGCGTGCAACTGTACAAAAACGTATGTGACAGGATATACGCCTTATGAATTAATGTTTCGACGACAACCCAGATTACCTGTTGATCTTGCCTTTGGATTGCTTTTTAAAAATGACAATCAAAAGTCCCATTCTCAGTATGTTCAAACTCTAAAGTCAAATCTGAAGGAGGGCTACCGCATGGCAATGCAGAATTCAAAGAAGATTGCCGATAAGAACAAGGCAAGATTTGAAATGCGTGTAACGGCTGCTAAACTTGAAGCAGGAGACCGTGTTCTTGTGCGAGCTGTCCGGCTCTGAGGAAAACATAAGCTTGCTGACTAATGGGAAACAGACATGTATGTAGTTGTAAAGCAAGCTGGAGACCTTCCAGTCTAAACCATCAAAACAGAAAGCAAGGATGGTCCTTTAAGAACTGTCCATTGAGACCTTCTACTCCCTGTGGGTTCCTCACACCACATGACAGCCTTTCTCCTTCTGCTACAAAGGGCCCTGCTTTACCAAAACCCCCATGCAGGCCAGTGACTTGCCAATCCACCGCACTGGCTGAACAAGGTAAGGATTCAGAAGGGGAAGATTGGATTCTGTGTTCCAGCAAACGACCTGTAGAACAGATAACCTTTATCAAAATCTATGAATTTCCTAAAGTGGACAATTCATCTAATTTGACTGTTTCTAAGGCAGCAGAGCCAGGCTCAAGTGATGAACCCCTGCCTAGTATTGCTCCAGAGTCTGATGTTGAGTTACCTGCTTGTGACCCTGAGGTCACAGATGAAGATGTACTTGTTAATCCTCCAGAACACAAACAAAGTGTACCTGTGATGCTGGTGAGAATGAAGACAGTTTACCTGATATGTCCACGTTCAAAGATGTTTCTAAGCCTAGTATGCAGATTGAAAATGATCAGTTGGAACTAAATGTTTCCAAACCCTAAGATTGTATGATGAAATTTGTCTTGTCAGATGTTCAGTGCAAGACAGAACTCCGCCAGACAGATTGCACTACGCTAGTTTGGTAAACCCACTGATATCCATTGTTCAGTCCTTGTTCAAAAGCTTAAGTTCTGCTTTCACTGATGCACTGCAAGACACAACTGATTCTGAACAGGGCCAAAAGTTATGCTCTCATGTGGTGTCTAAGCGGCCTTTTTCCGTGCAAAGGGACCTGCATGAATTTAATGGGGGAGAGTGTAACCCACATAAGAAAATGTCATAAAAACTGATAAAACATATTAAAACCATTAATTTTAGTGTTTTGATTAAGGCTGTGCCGGTTTGGATTTTTTCTTACCTCGGTCGGTAATCAACAAATTCCCGCGATTTTGCAATATACCCATAAACATTTATATATTTATATCTACCTGCCGCTGCGCAACGGCTGTACCCTGGTCGTGTGCCTAACGAGCTGTACCTTGAGGCCAAACTACGGCCTATGTGTCAAAGACAGCACTGTCTGTGGATGAAGGCAGAGTTGTCCCGCAACAACTTATCCAGGAGAGGAGCGCACCGTAGCTCCTGCTTCGGCACCTTTACGCACAGAGAAGGCTTCGGCCCCCAGTGTTTCCCACACATAGATGAATCTGTGGCGGTGCGCTACAGATTAAACACCGACCAAAAAGAAAAAAAAAGTCAACACCGACTGTCACATATTGTGTTTCGTTTTTCTTTTTTACGCTATTTAGAACACATGCTATTCATATTCTCTCTCTCTCTCTCTCTCTACCTCTCTCTCTCTACATCTCTACCTCTCTCTCTCTACCTCTCCCCCTCCGTGGTAGACGTCCTCAATGAGCTCAATCTCCTTACTCTGAATTCCAGTATCCAAGCCTCCTCTCATATTCTCTTCCAATTCCAGTGTTCCCCTGCACATCTTGGTTCCAGATCTTTCTCTCTCAGTAGTTCCCAGATTCCATATCTCTCTCTCCATAAAACCATCTTCAATAAACTTTTTAAATCTTACTTGTCTCCACAGTTTCATGCATCCGGGTCAGGCAACTTAAAGCGGCTGTCTGGAGTATTTGAGGAAGAGACAGATGTTTTGAATCCCACTACCAAGGCTCCTCCCAAAACATCCCTCCCCGCCTTCCACCCAGTCCCTCTAGCCCCACCTCAACAATTGTGCATGCGCATCACCAGTGGTGTCACAGGGGATCAAAGAGGAAAGCAGCAAGCGCTATCAAGCACCACCCGATTGTATTTCATTATGGACATTTCAGAGGTGAGCGACTTCTCCATGACTGACGCCCTCCTCCAAAATGGCAACCGTAAAAAGGAGTAGCCTGTGTGCATGGCCCCCATCCTTACAGGTTGTAATTGCTTATTATTTGCCATATCCCGATGTAAACGGTACCTCGGTACTTTCTGCCAACAACAAAAGACATTATATTCATGGTTTTCATCACACTAAGAAAGAAATTGGTTTGCACCTTGCTCCAAAAGTGTGGTCCTGTGCTGCATCTTGCCATGTTTACCTCCACTTCTTGTTTACTTCCGTATACTGCTCGCAGGTTTTTCTATGTGCATACAAGAGGTTCCTCTACTCAAAAGACCAAGATTCCTTGTGAACAGAACATGCGCAGAACACAAATCAATGTTCCTTTTGATGGGGATATGCTGATGACCAAATATCCGGGTTAGAAAAGGGGTACCCCATGGGTAATATTCAGGTTTTTAAAAACCCGAATGAGGATATTCGGACCATTAAATATAATGGTCAACTTAAAATATTCCCACACTGGGGAAGACTTCCTTTTTCTTGCAAGCTCCATCTGTAAAAGGGAGTTGGATTGTTGGTGTATAAACTTAGATTATGTGACTGCAGAATAAAGTGCCCACACCAAACAGGAGTGCATCATTTACAGTAAACGCATACAAACAAACACCCAGGCTTTTAACCAACTCCCAAGTGTAAAATAAAAGAGCCTTGAGCTCACCTCAGATGGCTACAAGTAAGATGTTCAATTAACTGACTGACTGACTAGCTCACTAACTCACAGGTTCGTGCGATGCAAATGTAAGTTGATTGACAGCCAACAAGGCAGAAATTGGAATTGTATTGGCTAAAAAAATTTGGCGGTCAGTGTGAAATGCATAGGGATCTATGGGAGAAAGAATAACAAATGTTGTGGAGCACTAGCCTTTTATCATAGTATTAAACCCCACTATAAATGTAAAGATTTATCAAACTTTGATACATAAATATATTCTCCGGAATGCAGCTTTAACAAAACCATGACAACTCGAGTACTGAGGCTCATACTGTGGGAATATTACATCAGCCCATGCCTAGGTTAATTGGAAATGAATTGAATCGGAAAATCACAGAAACAAAATTATAATCAGTGCATTTTCAGTAATTGCGTTTTTTTACTTGGTAGCCTAAAGAAAACATTTATTTTTTTAGGATGTTTCTTTGACTTTTTCTTTTTTTTACAGAGTTTTTGCAGCCCTAAATTAAACTATTTTAAATTCTTATATTTATGATTTTCCATGACTGTTTTCTATTTTCTGAAAAATTTCCTGTAATTGAACAGAAGTAGTGAGTTATTTCCCTTCTTTCTTCATGTGTTATCTATCTAAAGAGATTTCCAGCCCTTAGATGCAGCTCTACACATAAATTGGGAAACATGTCTGCACATATGAATGAGAAGAGGCAGTTAAGGTATTGTAGTGGTTTCCATCATCCATCAACAGTGATGTCACCGCCTTGTGACTGTGATAGTCTGGGTGAAATGTCCAGGTCCAAATGAAAATATAACTCATCACCCAGCAGGATGCACCGGCAGCAGCTTGTAATGATAAAATTCCTGGAACATCCAGCTGCATTCTTACATGGAAACAGCAACTATAATACCTCTTTAACTGTCGCATGTATTTGATGCATTGGCCGCTCCTTCAAACTACAGACTGTATGACAATGATCTGAAACAGGCTTTCATCTGAGGTAAACTAAACATCTCCTGTGATAAGAATAATAATAATCACCTGTCATTCCTATGTATCCAACCTAATATAGTTGAAACTGAGCCTTCTGCGGTTGGTAAACAACGTCACGCAAACCTTTATTTAAAAAATGACAAACTTATTAAAATATTCTCTACAGCGAGACTGTTCTAACCCTAAACTGCTTTTGAAATCAGGTACACTATTTTAGAAAATGTTTACTTTAATTCGTCGTGAGAAAACACAAACTAGAACGGCTCATTTAAATAATATCTCCACATTTGTGGATTTTTCGGATCGGACGCTACCACCATTGAAGGTGCGTTTTGCCAAATAAGGATCGCCAAAAAACTGCGGCTAAAGCATGGGTAAAGTTAAAATTATGCAAATTCTTATTGTTGTTTCTTATTCTAATGGGCGCCGAATGACTGTGGTGGCATTTGTGTTTTTGGATAATTACTTGAGAGGAATCAAAATGTTGTATTATTAAGGAATTACCCAAATAAATATTAAATTGTATTTTTTTAAAGGAGTCTGGTCCGCTGATACCCATGCAAACATCACGCATCAGACACAAATTGCCAGCCAAAATAACAGCTTTTAGTTCCCCAACTGAAACAATAGCTAAACGCAAAATGCTAAGTTGTTTGTACATAGACAGCATATTTAGAAATCATGAAATGTTATTCGAGTAGATTCGGGCTCCAGGAAATAATTCTTCCACACAAGCATCTGAGAAGCTGCCACAAATGACAGAGACACAGCAAAGCCGAGACAGACACAGAAGCAACAGGCGACACAAGACTGCTCACCTGCTGACAGTCTCTAACAGCAGAGGTAAAAATGTCTTCTTCACACGAATGTCTTCAGAAAGCTTTGATGGCAGCCTTATTTTTCAGGTGTTCTTCACCTCCTGATGAAGAAGTAGCACGGTGCATTCGCATCTTTTGGCCCATACCTCTCACTATAAAACACCGCATCGGACTGAATGGCAAGACAGGGAGGGGTTCGTTCACGAAGTCACCGTATGACAAAGACAACCCTACTGCCAGTCTGAGCTTTCAGCAGAAAGAGCTGTCACGACGGAACACCCAAGGTGTTTTTAAGAGTTAAATCCAATGACTGTATTAAATCCAGTATATTCGAAATGACAGGTGAAATTAAAGCCCTGATTTATTTCACAGTGGGTAAGAGGTAGAATCAATCAGCAGAGGCGGTTATTCAATGAATGCCCCCCAGGGCAAGCCCACTTCAGCACCACACACACACATATATATATATATATATATATATATATATATATATATATATATATATATATATATATATATATATATATATATATATATATATATATACACACACAGGACCTCTGGTAGGGCGGGTCATCATTGTGGATCGAAATTTCAGAGAGAAAAATTGTAAGTTGAGGAACAGACAGATAATTTAATCTAATTTATATATCAGTCTGTTCCACAACTTACCTCTTTTTTAATTGACATTTCGATCTGCTATTAAAGAGTAACTAAACCCCAAAACAACTTTTTTTTGCTTCTAAACTGTATAAATGGGGGGGGGGTTATGATTTTTCAATGATGACCCGCCCTACTCTGCCTCGGATTGGCTCTGACCTGGAGACAGTAGGACAGCACACCTGAGCTAACACAATCTGAGCTGCTACAGCAGGTTAGGATTCATTTTGCGACGACACAGATTAATTATTATCCGAAGTTCATAGTTATCACCGACAATCATTTGACTATTTCATCCCTTCCCCAGTAATTAATGTGGACATATTTAGTATCAGTGGATTGCTCGGGATCTCAGGATTATAAATATGCCACTGTCATCGCTCTATCAGAAAAACTGAAGGCAACAGATCTAGAAAACTGCAATCTTAACATTAAGTGATCTTGGGTAAAAATAGATCAAATAAAAAGTAGAATATTCCAGTTTTAAAGCATCATGAATGATGAAAGCCAGAGTCTGACTATTATGATCTAGATTGGTGCATATGATTCAGATTTAATGTTTTTAAATAAACTATATTATCTTGAAAACTTGCTATAGTTTTTAATGGTGATAATGTAATAATGATAAATTACTTAATGCATCAACTAGAAAATAAAGTTTTCAGGTCGCACCATCCAGCCTGCATGTTATAAGATACAGAAGAAGTTCTCTGTAAAACATTACAGATACAAACACTTAACATGACTCAGTGATTAACTGGAGAATAAATTCCTACATCATTTTTAAAAACATATTTGCTGGAACACATTTCCAACAATCATTAATAATGATATTTTTCTACAAATATGAATAAACATTTTTTTGTCAATTTGATTTATTATGCTGGTTTTTTCAAAGCAATCCTTCAAATTCATGTGAGAGATGGAAATGACATCTGACTGTATTTACCTCATCAATCTAATATTTGAGTATTTTCTAACCTGAATCTATATTAATTTATAGATTTGGTTCGGGGGTAGTCACGCCCATGCTGGGGAGGGTGTCCTCTTTTTGGATTCTCAGAATATGGTCACCCTAAGCTAGCTAACAGCTACTACAGCGGTCTCTGGTTGCCATAACAACAGTAAACATTAAGGGGAGACACTACAGGTGAATAGGGAAAAAAGTTAGCTTCAAGATACCTTCATGAAACTTGACAAACTTAATCCTAGTATTAAAACAAACATCTTTTGTATTAGAAATTTTGATATAAATTCTGTTTAGATATGCAAATGAGGTGTAATCTGGTTAAAAATGTGCTAATTTGCATATATTTGTAAACGTATTATCTCAAAATTGGTGAGAGACAGAATGAATTTTTCTTTAATTTTCTAATCATATATGTTATCAAAAACTTTTTACTGAGGGAAATAGGTTTATTTCATTTCATTACTTCATAAATCAAAAAACAGTGTAAGTAGCTCCACAAAACTCATTTTCGCCCTGTTTTTTTTACACAAAATAGCACATATATTTTTTTTTGAATGATGTATTGACAAATCGCTCTGTAATTTTTTTCCAGCCCATAGCAAAAAACAATGTTGGAAAGTTTGGTATATAAAGGTATAACTGATTTAAAGATTATTCGTTTTGAATGTTGGAAAAAAACTCATTTTGAGAAAAATGCAATTAAAGATTTGCATTAGATATTTTCAATGCAATATAAAGTACAAATGACCCTCATATCCCTAGTTTCGTGTTCGTGATTGTTCATTAATTTAAACAGGCATACCATTTTTGGACATTTGTCTTTTTACTTTTTCTTTTTTGGGGGCTTTTTGTTTAAACAGCCAACCGGAAACAGTGAGATGGAAAATAGAATGTCAAATATGTTTTCGCAGCCGCACTAAAATGATTAAAATTGTCAATTTCAGAGGTGTTTCAGAGTTTTAGTTTGTTTTATTCTGAAAGCTAACATGTTAAGGATAAGTATGGTGAGTTTATTATTTTTTAAGTTTTATGAAATACTTAATTTGATGATTAGAGATTCAATAATGTATCTATGTCCCTCTCAGTTTGACCACTTGACATGCGAGAGCCTGAGGAGTTGTTCCCCCACCGTCCATTTTCAAAGACTTGTTCTCTCACTGCCTCCACTTCACTTTTTGGCTACTACTGAGACGTCTCTGATTTGAATATGTCGTGTCTTATAATGTTTTATGAACACATACTTGATTTGTGCCACCCCTAGTCATGACCTAACTTCTTTCAGAACCTAAGTTCTGTTGACACCAAGGGTGCAGAATTAGCACGGACGGAAGGGACATGTCCCCACCAATATCCAGCGATTATTGAATTGTCCCCACCAATAATTAGATCTCCTCGAGAAAAGAAAAACAAACCCGATAGAAAGCAAAAAAGAGAAAGAAAAATACCGATCTTTCAACGTCTCATTCTAGAGGTGCAGAAAGAGTTTAATTACGTTCTATATGTTCAATGTGATTGTCTGTGCCATTCCCTGCTGTCAGGTGAGACTCTACAGCTATGTCTGCTTGTTGGCAGCGCCAAAACTGCAAGGAGTACTTTCCAGTCCGCAAGAGGACTCAGGTCCAACCCGCATGCATTAAGATGATTTTTTTAACCCGACCCTTTACCCACAGTTATCTCCAGATTAAATCCCGACCCAACCCGCCCGTCGATTTAAAACCGCCTCCATAACTCTCCATGGTGCTGTCAGCTGGTCTCTCAGATAGCGATGCTTTGAATACATATCCATGTCTGAGATGATAATCAGTCAGATGCTCTCATAGGAATCTTTTTTTTGATTGATTCAGTTATCTGAACTCTGTGCGAAAAGTTGAAAATGTCTTGTATAAAAAAAAAAAAAAGGAAAATAACGTGACCCCATATTACAATAAATTATTTCCCTTTTTATTTCTCTGGAATGTTGCACAGCTCATTCTTATTTTATGCAGAACTGTTGGTTGACACTATAATGAATAAATACTCAGTGATTGCTTGCCATAGCTGTCAGTTTTAGTCCTTGAGTTCACAGTTTTGTGCTTTATTTGTTAACTGCTATTAAGGAATATGACTATTTGTACTGTAGTATGCATGAGAGGAGATGTTGCGAGATTTGTGGACTTTTATGTAGTGTCGGCTGATAACGTAGTGGGCTGGTCTGGACAGAAAATGCCAGGGCTGAATTTTTGTCCCAGTCCACCCCTGATCATCCCCTATTCATTGTTTGCATAAAACTTTTATAATTTTTTACAATTAGTCTCCCTGGTGATGGTCTGCATGTGGGTCAGAAAGTTTAACTTAAACACAACATTTTTAAAAAGTAAATATACTGTAGATTCATTACTCAGTGTGATATTTAATCCAGTTTTTTTTTTTCAAATTTTGGATTGCAGCTAATAAAAAACGGCAATTAGGTTTCTCAAAAATGTAATTATTACGACAATGCAAAAAAAATTTAATACATTCTTAATCCAGATATGCAGACCTACTGAACAGTAGCGCATGTCAAGTACTCGGATACAGCTGCTTTTAAATAATTTACTCCATCAATTCAGCTTTGCATGGAGATCAGCCCATGGTTCTGCTGAAGGTGTCCATTAAGCCTAAGGTGCTTTAGTAGCGGCTTTCAGCTTTTTTGCATTGTTTCTGGTGTTTTTCTGCTTCCTCTTGACGATAGCCCAGATTCTTCCACCTTTTGGGCTGTTTTGTATTTAATTCTGTCAAACTTTGACCAGTCTTTCTATAGCTATTTTCAACTTTGTCAGTGTTATCGGGTAGAAGTCTGCAGGTATATAAGACCGGTCTTTCTTTTATAAGCCACACACAATGATTGTCCTTCACCATCTATTGTTTAATTATCTCAGCCTTATTAGGCAGGTAATCATAAACATTAACTGAAACTGAACTATTTGGCTATTTTCCCTGGATCCCAGGATGGTGCCCCAAACTTGGTAATTTTGTTATAAAATTTCAGATGTTATTAATAATTGCCCTAAGCAAATAAGCATAGACAAAACCTACCTATCTGTGTCACACCATTGAACGAACCAAATCACACATAGAACAGAAGTGTACATTTTCCCTGTGAGAATGCAGTTTCAAAAGTTACATCTGAAATAAATCACAAATATAAATTCCACATTTTCAGTTGTGGTTTCCTCAGTATGAATATGAGAAGCAAGGTTTTTGAGAATACACATTTCTTCTTTGCAAATACAAATTTACAACCGGAATATGGTCACATGATCAACAGTTCATTAATGGAGCTTAGATAAGTCAATGAACACAGTGCCTGTCCATACTCCTGGTGGCGGTATTGCCCCTCAAGCTTGCCAACCGTCAATGAAAGGCATGAAAAAGAAGTGGAAGACTGTGCATGCAGGTAATCAACTTCATAGCACCAAAATGAAAAACCAAGAGGCAGTGGAACAAAACTAAGCAATTTTAAACAGTTCAAGTCATAGATATAAACAGTAGACGCAGCATCGACCGCTACTGCCTATTGGCGCTGATGAGCTGTGGGGCTGCCATCTTGGACCGGCCTCTCTCACTACACAGCGTAATCTGTTTGGCAGACGCAGTGAAGCGTTGGCCCTCTTAATCAATCATGACTCACTGAATACAAAATGGATTTTGATGCGGTTTTTGTTCCTGCAACCGTTATACATGTAGCTATAATACAGGATACATGAGTTGGTGTACTTTATTATTCATAGTGGGCTTAACGGTAATAACAGTAGTAGCCTTTATTTCGAACACTTAGTCCAACATTATACAGACAAACAACAACACAAAATTAAAGGTATATAAAATATACTTTATAAATGTAAAATATAAAATATAAATACATATAAATATATATAAAAGTATAAAATATAAAGTAATAGCATATTCTGACATACATACTTCTGACATACTTATACATACTCATCACAAAAATGAAAAAATATTTTTATTGATGTAAAACAAAACAAATTGCTGAGCAGCCTAAACATGGAAAAAAACTGACTCACACCGCTGTTCAACTGCATTTCTTCGTTTATTAATTTTCATATCTCACCATTGCTACACTACAAAAACCATTTAGTTGGACCTCCATGTTCAAGATATAAACGTGTGCGGTCAACCAAATCTTTTACAGCAAAGCTCACCCCGCCGTCATCCTGAAAACTGAACTTTCGGGCAGCAAACGCGGGGCATCAACCAATCAGAGCGACTCTTTGTACTGACGTAGTTACTCCTTCCATGGGTGGATCGGCAAGTTTTTCATTCAAGATGGAGAATCAACTAACCGTCGCTGCGTGTAATGTTTGTGAATTGTATGACCCGTCTTTGTCTTTTTACAAAGACAGGAAGAGATCGGATCTTATTTGGAGGTAGATTTCGGAGGATATTTGAGTGCCAAGTAAGCAGTTAAATGTTTTTTCTTATGTGTTTCTTATGTGTTTAGACGACGTTGTCTGGCTTGTGTGGCTTCATTAATTAAATAAACCCAAACCACTCGACATGATCCGGCATGTTGTAAACTAGTAGCAACAGACAAATCCATGCCCGCATGCTGACGTAATGACGTGATGCAGTGATGCCCCCGACGCGCCGACGCAGACTACAAAGTGTGCAAGCAGCTGGCGATTTGACGCCTGGACACGCTGACCGATGTGAACGTGCCATTAGTATATAACGTTGGGATACAGTATGGGAAAAGATTATGCTTTTTTCCCCCCTTTCAGCATTCTCTAAAGGAGGGAACATATTTCAGCAGTTGCTTCAGTTCTGCTGCATCTTTGAAGAGCCATCTTGAAAGCACCGGACACAAAATTGCAATAGAGTAATGGACTAGGTTTAAATCAAAACAAGTGGATCCAAGATGCTCCAAAAAATATGCTCTATGCATATGCTCTAAAAGTTGGTTCCGGAGAACCAAAGATCCAGGATGAGATAGAAAGCTTGGGATACATATCTTGTTAAGGGATTGCACAACACCGTCATAGTGATGATGAAGATTTGGCCAACAAAGGTCATTTTCGTCAGATGTTAGATGTCTTTGGAAAGTTTGATTTAACAGTCTAAAAGAAGTTGTCCAGTAATCCATTCAATGCCAAGTATGCTCACCATGATATACAGAAGGTGATATTTAACATAATGGTTGAAATAATAGGAAAACAAAAGGGCAATGATTTTAAGGACACTGAACATTTTGCTATGTTGGTGGACAATGGTAAGGGCATCAGCAAAATGGAACAAACTTCAGTGATTGTGCGCTATTTGCAGCCACAGAGAGTGGTGCAAGACTTTTAGTTTTTTACCCCAGCAGAAGGATTAGATGTAGACTCGCTCGATCGTTTTTACGTGTTTTTTCCTTTCATTTTGAGTTTATAATGGTCACACGGTGTGCATGGGGTATGTGCAAGTCTGACCCGGAATATCCTGAGAGGCTGAGCAACAGGATGTATTTTTTTACCATTTCCCAAGCCACATCTAAACAGGGAGAAGTGTCTTCTTTGGATCAAGTTATGCAGCAGACCACAACACTAACTTAAAGTGGATAAAATTAATAAAGATGTTTACATTTGTTCTAAGGTAAGTCACCATGGTATCTGACACAACATCACTCTGCTGGAAAGAAATAAAGACACATCTCATCTGTAATGTTAGCTGTGTTGTATATCATGTCAAAGTTTTGCCTGTGCTTGTTTACTTCGGTAATCGTAGGCTACATGGTTGTTAGTTGTTGTCACCAAAGGCTCTACGTCTGGAGCTTAGCTTCATTAACTTGCCCGTAAATTATTAGGAACAAATGTCAATACATGATTGTTAAATGATTCAATATCGGACCGTTGTCAAGCTCCCTGACACTGATCTTTTTGTAATCAAGTCAGACACGTAATGTCGACTAAATATTGTAGCCTAGCCTATAACGTCTTGTCTTGGTACAGGTGGTTGTCCTAGAAACCCATGTAGGTAAGACTTGTTTCATGCACCATCACATTTGATCATTAACCATTAAGCTGTATATTGAGGGAAATGTCTTGAACTGTTAAAGTAGCCATTGGCGCAATGGCTAATTTAACTGTCACTGAATGTCGTTTGTCCAAGTGAGACGAGGGGGCGGGGCTTAGCGATAGGTCAATTAAAAAAACACTTTATTGATCCCAGAGGGAAATTAGGTGTTGTTGTAACTCATATTGTTGAGTTGTAGATGCTGATGGCTGTGGGCAGGAAGGTTCTCCTGTAGCAACAGGACCAGACTGCTGTCTGTGTTACAGTGAAACTGAAGAAGCCTCTGACTGAAGACACTGTTGTTTCATGACAATGTTCTTGATTTTATGAAGACTCCTTCTCTGCATCATCATCTCCAGAGGTTGCACAGTCATCCCCAGAACAGAACCAGCCTTCTTTATCAGGTTTTTAGCCTTTTTAAGTTGATGGATCTGACGCTGCTGTCCCAACAGATGATGGCTGAAGAGGTTGCACTCTCCACAACAGACTTGTATTAGACATGCAGCATTTTGCTCCAAATCTCTAAGGGCCTAAGCTTCAGTCTGCTAAGTACAGTCTGCTCTATCCCATCTAGTAGATGGCTTCACAGAGTCTCCTGCCCAGTCTTTTGTCCAGGTGAACACCAAGATATTTACACTCCTCAACCACCTCCACTTCTTCTCCCATGATGAAACAGTGTTAGCCCTAACTCGGTCTCTTTTGAAACCTATTATCATCTGCTTCGTTTTGTTCACATTCAAGGTAAGAGGATTGTTTCCCCAACATGCCACAAAGCCGTCCACCAGCTATCTGTACTCAGCATCTTGTCCATCTGATACACCTGGCAACTGCAGAGTCATCTGAGTATTTCTGCAGATGACAGGTCTCTGACTTGTACTGGAAATCTAAAGTGTACAAAGTAAAAAGGAAATGTGAGAGTTCAGTCCCTGTGGTGCTCTTGTACCTGGTTTGACACAAAATTACATTTTTTAAAATTAGAATTGAATTCATACAAGTCTGCAACTTAAACACTGAACATTACCAAACTGTGTGTGTAATTGAATGTGGGCTTATTTGTTGTAGTGAATTGATGTTGAGCATATTATTTCGGTAAATGACTTAGGGTCTGGTAAGGACAAAATCTAAAAGGACAAATTCTAGTTATTGTGAAAACCTGCTGAATGCGTTTCTCCGTTTATTAAAGTCATTTACTGTTTACAGAGTAGCTACGATAATTGGATCTTAATTTGGGTAAGGCTCTTTAAACATAATATGATTCAATACAATTAAGCGTATGGGTCAACAAAAACTATGGTTACCCAGCCCTCCTCTCTGTCAAAAACCACTGAGTGACAGACTGAGAGCCCCTGTTTATTGACACTGCTTGTACCTACGTGACTCCTGTGCACATCACCATACAACCAATCAAAATATAAGCCCAGTAATCGATACACCAAAATAATATAGTGATTTAAAAGAACTCAGTGTTTCAGCAGCTTTGCAGTTTTCTGGAAATTTGTTCCAGATTAGAGGAGCATAGAAACTGAAAGCTGCTTCTCCGTGTTTGGTGCTAATTTTAGCGATGGAATTAGAGGACCTGAGTGTTCTGGTGGGTTAGTAACAGCAGATCTTCAATATACTTTGGTGCTAAGCCATTCAATGATTTATACAACACATACAAAGCTGCCTTGAGTTGCCTACCTAAAAAGGTTCACCAAAACTCACACATTGAGGCATGTGACCAAAACAGTGCATAGTTACATAACCTGGGTTGTTTCACTGTTAACGACTATTATATAGCCAAGACTGCTTAGTGCTTAGAAGCCTACGCAACCCTGATAGCCTAGTTGGGTATAACGATAGCCCCATTAGTGAGCCTTAACTTTAGTCTTATGAATCTGATACTCCCAATCCAGTTTTCAGAACTGAAGAAGCCTCTTGGATGAGAGAAGAAACGTATTCAAGACAACAAGAAAAGTCCAGTTGCCTTCATTTAAACTCTCAAGAATCGTCCCTGCTTGTGCTGGCTTTGTTTTTATTTATTATCCTTGATCAAAATTACTTAAAAAATTATAGACCTATATTCAGTCTTCCTTTCTTATCTAAAATCCTTGAGAAAATAGTTCCTAATCAAGTGTGTGAGCATCTAAACAGTAACGACCTGTTGAGGAGTTTCAGTCAGGTTTTAGTGTCATCATGGCATTGAAACAGCACTCATGAAAGTTACTAATTATATTCTCATGGCCTCAGATAATGGATTTGTGACTGCTAGGGTCTTGTTAGATCTCAGTACTGGTTTTTGACTCAGTCGATCACAATATTCTCTTAGAAAGGCTTCCCTTATGGAAAGGTCACATGGCTTGAACATGTTCTTCACATGGGATCACATGTGGTACCTGATAAACTATAAGTGTAACACACATGGACTTCACATGTATGGTTTTACATGGGTTTTATACATTTCTCACCTGTATTGACATAGGCTTTTCATGTAATTCCACATGGGTTTCACACATTTTTTTCACATTATTGGTAAAACAACATGTTTTGCACATGGTTTACATCCCATGGGCTTCACATGTGAATGTCCATGGATTTCACAGTTTATTACCAATCAAATGGTCCAAATTCACATGGGAAATGTGTGCAAAACACAGGTGGTCAAATTTAGTCCAGACAAATGGTTCTCTGCCTCTGTCATGTCTCATTCTAACTGGCTGGGTTATCCTGAGCATCTCTGTAATTATGCTGCTATAGGCTTAGACTGTTGGAGGACAGACTGACCCCTTTTCTTCACGCTGCTACTTCGCTCTGTTACTTTTCTCTTCTACTACTCTCTAGTTGTATTTTGTTGCTGTTATTTCGACTGTTAACTTTGTTTTCTCTCAGGGTTTTTCTCTCCATAGAAGGTACACCTTAAAGTTGTCACGCTGCCATAATCACCCTCTCCTCATCATTGTCCTCACCTTTGTCTCTCAAATCATTCACACCTGATCCTACTCACCTCCTGCCTTTATTACCCGTCACTTCCCTTCACTCAGCGCCGGATCATTGTTGTGTTGTTGTCTCCATGGTGTGTCGTCTTGCTGTTTCCTGTCCTGCCTCTCTGTTCCTGCTGTCATCATCATCATCATCATCACTTCAGCTAGCAGTACCTTTAATAAACATCCTTCACTTTTCGTCGGCGTCAGCGTTTTGTCCTTGCTTCACACCACATTCCTGACAGAATGATCCGGCTGTAAAAATGGACCCAGCACTCGCCCAGTAGATTGCTGCTCTTCGCCAGGACGTCTGGGCCAACCTGGCCAAAATTGCGGTCTCTCCTCACCTTCCTGTGCGTGTCTCTGGAGCTGAGGAAATTCTTGGGGTGCTCCCTCACTTCAAGAGTGTGTTCTCCGCTCAGGATCTCGCCGCGCTGTGTAGCAAAGTGGAGAGGGTTCGCCGGGAGGCATTGGATCAGATAATCGGCCCACCCTCTCCATCTCCACCATCTGGCCGCAGGCGAAGGTCCCGCCGCGCCGCCGGGACTGTTTCCGGGAGCGGGGAACGGAACGCCACACCTTCACCAGCTGCCTGCGCGGCCACTGCTTTCTCGTCAGATCCTCCGCCGACCGACGCAGTACCCATTCCGGCATGTTCAGTCTCTCCCTGTCTGGCTGCGTCGACCGAACCTACATCTGAGGCGGAGGACGGCTCAGAGCAGCGTTCCACTTTCCTCGGCACAAGGCTGGCGTTCTGTTCCCTGGGGACTGGTCTTCGGCGGCATGAGCCTCCTCTGCCGACTCACCACAGGCACCGCCACCGCCAAGGTGGGGCCACTTCCGGGGAGGAAGTCAGAGCTGTCCGCTCGCCTTCTGTCCTCCCTGCAGCAATCTGCTCACTGGCTCCGCCCAGTCCCTCTGCTCTCGTCAGCCCATCGATACCAGCTCCTCCAGTCAGCCCGTTGAGACCAAGGGGCAAACTCTGCTGCTCAGAATTGAAGCCATCCCGGAAGTAACACAAAATTGCAGTTCAACCCTCATCCGCTGGGGGCTGGCTCCAGAAAGGAGCAATTTCCTATTGACTCCCATGTTAAAAAGGCCAACTTCACAGCAGAAATAAACATGTATACAGCCTGGTTCAAAAAACCATTTTAAGTTTATTAGGTCAGGTCTATCGTCATGACAACTCTGACGGGGGTGAATTTGGGGGCGCTGCTGTAAGCTCCATTTAGACATAATTTAATCTTGAAATTATGAATAATTAGGGGCGTGTCCTTTTGATTAACAGGTCTCGGAGGAGCCGTCAGCGCTAAGGTTGGTGGCTAACGGTGGCTAGTTTTGCCCCCATAGACTGCTTACCCCCCTGATTGCTCCGCAGAAGGCCTTCAGCCAGGGACTCACGTTAAGACTTTGGCCATTTCCTTTCTCTGAACTTGAACATAAGTTGCATCAGTAAACTTTATTAGTGTTTAGATATAAATCGTGCACTTATTGGACAAAGATGGCTTGCTGTGGTATTGATTGCACTAACAGACCCTCCAAGAAGTCTCTACTCCATTTTTTTCGGGAAGTAAAATAATATTTCTGTAAGTTAATTTGTAGATGAAGCTCCTGCAGCTGAGCTCCTTAATTAGCAAAATAGCTAGTTAACCACACTGGTAAACTACAAACTGAACAGGTTAAGATGTTGTGCATTTAAGATAAGGCTGCTTGGTCGAAAATGGGTTGAAATGATCACATTTCTTAATTACTTTGCATGTTGATTTATTCAAACTTCACATTTTTTTAGTAAAAGCTATGGACAAATGGGGCTTCATGATTTTATTTGACTAAATTATTGAATATTATTGATTGCTTCGCGGTCAAGACACACACACATTATATATATATATATATATATATATATATATATATATATATATATAAAATGTGTGTCTGTATATGTTCCAACACGTTATTTTGACGATTTTCACATGTAAAGTAGATAAGAAATGAGATCATTTGAACCCATTGTCCACCAAGCAGCCTTATCTTAGAGGCACGTTTGTTTAAAAAAAATTACCTCTTTTTCCAATTAACTCCAGATATATTTCATATTTTGTTGTCAGAGATTTTTCCCTTTTTTTAAATTTACAAGAGTTGTTAGTTAAGGCATTAACCATTTCTGATATGCTGTCATATGGGATTCACCTTCATATTTGTACTTTCATACCTCCACCCATAAGTGTTATGTCTGTTTGCTCATTAGTTTAGAGCACGTTTGTCTTGTTGTGGTGAATTGGTTTCCAACTTAGACAATGTTGAAATTTTTAGTTTTTAATATAAAATGTTTTTTTCCTTACAGATCATATCAATCGCCTAAAACTACAGGAAGATCATGAAGAGAAGTACTTAACAATATATGTGCATCAGCTTTAATGCCACTTCTTTCATATCCTTAGGTGCTGTCCGTTTGTTGTTTGTTTTGATTAAATAAACAACAAATGAATGAAGTTTCTGTTTTTCTTTCACAAAAAGATATTTTTTCCATTCAGAGAAAAACAAAAATAGTTTTGTAGCCGAATAAAAAGTATGATTTGGCTTTGTAATATTGCAGACACCAAGGTTTATTTTAACATTGAGATGTTGGCTGATAAATAATTTGTCTTATTTCTTTCCTTGTTATATACTGTTGAAAGAATTTTCATTCATTATAGAGAATAAAACATTTATTTTTTTAAACACAAGATTCTATAAAAGAAAAGGACACATAAAAAAAACAAAGGGGGGGCACAAAGCAAAAGAGACAGTAAAATGTACAGTAAAATTGAGTTTGGGGGGAGGAGGAGGAACAGAGTTGTCAACAGTGTTATGGCAACAGATATAATTGTTGTATACAAAAACTACATCAACAACACATTAGACATAACAATCAGGGCTATATTTATACGTTTTGCTTTAACATCAATTGTTCAAAAGGACTGTCATGTCCAATGTGAGGATGCGTAAAGATGGCATCATTTAAACTAGGAATAAAAGAAGCCATAACACTGTTGACAAACCTGCTGGCCTTTTCTATTTTTGCTGGGTTTACACCTGCCCTCTATCGACGCCTTTGGGTGATGGAGGAGAAGATGATGGACATCTGAGGGTGGAGAAGGTTAAGCTGGTGCAGGTCCTCCATCATGTTCACCAACTGGACACTGCTGACTGCCCCCATGTCATTTCTGCCACAGCTGATGATGAGGACATCTAGAGCTGCTCTTCCTCACAGAGAGTTGGGGAAAAAAATGGGAGAAGGCCTTTCCACCTCAGCCAAACCAGGAGATACGGACGTCTGGGAGGCCGAGGTTTCCTGCGATGGTTTCTTCAGCTCTCTCAGAACTATGTCTCCAAATGGTTGTGGAGAAAAAAAAACTAGCATAATGAATGGCAGTTGCACAGGTGTGGCCTATCAGTTGAAAGTATAATCAGTGGTGGCTGGCCAATAGAGGGCGATAGGGCGCAGCCCGCCCAGTGTTTTCCAAGTGTTTTTGATTTTGATTTTTATTATTTTTTTAACAATAATCACATATTCTAAGTTAATTGTGTGTTTAAATTCGGAACAAAGTATCATATATAAAAATATATATCATTTTTGGAGAAAAAGCTCCCGCTGCGTAGCAGCTGGGGGCGACAGAAAGATCGCCCCTAGCAGTACAGCAGCCAGCCAATTACTGACAAGAAATTCGCACATAGCAACAGGAATTTATCCAATCAGCATCGTTGATTTGGCCCCATGAAGGGCAATAGAGAAATCGCCCCAAGGCTGGTGTGAGGGCGGGCAAGATACCTGGTGGTGACATTGGCAGTGTAATTTCTCTGCCACAAGGGGGCGCTGCTGTAAGCTTTGTGTGTAAAAATTTTGTGTAAACCTAATAAGTTATTTGTTTCCAGTATGGTTCTAAACTTGTTTGTGCCATATTGTATTTATGTTTAGTATAAGAATGCCCCAAGTTGTTAATATTGGCAATAAAATAATCAGTATTTCAAATAGTACTAGTATCCAGCCGTTTATGTTCAAGTGTTTTGGGATGATTATTGAAAATGACTTGATAAGCTATATGCACAGCTCCACTACTTCCTGAACTAAGTACAGCCCTTTTATTTCCTGTCTGTATTGGACAAACTGATCAATCCAGGTGTGTCTGACCTCAGTAGTCACAACAACAATTGTCAGACACACCTGGATTAATCAGTTTGTCCAATGATGTAAGACAGTAAATAAAAGAGCTGTACTTAGTTCAGGAAATAGTGGAGTTGTGCACAAAGCTCAGAAAGCACAAGTTTGATTTAAAAAAAGAAAAAAAAGCACAGCCCCGCCAAGAATATTTTTCACCAGCCGCCACTGAGTATAATACTATTAAAATTCTACATGAAGTGATGGAGACAGGTACTTACATTTTCTACTTTGTTTGGCTGTAGTAGAGGGCAGGCATGCTGCCATTGTGACATGGTAAACAAAATCTATAAAAAGCAACACAGGTGTCTTACTAAAAGTGCAACTTATCCCTTCACAGACCTCAATAAATGATTAGTAGAATTCATAAGTTGCAGAATTGAATAGGATCAAAATTGTTTATATTAGCTGTTGCTAATCTACAATAGCTGTGGGAACAGTTTTTTTTAACTGGGAGATCCAACATGGTAGTACAATCACTAACAATTAGGGTAAATACAATACAGTCAATGATACAAACAAGTATTAATATAGATATGTGAACTATCCTTACTAACTTAGCTTGATCATGTATCTCATGCATCTAGACTAAATAGATCTCATAAACTATTAATAACTAAGTTAAATATATTATTGAAAACTTGCATTAAGTTAATGACAATTTCATTTAAATAGATAATTTCAATTTAAATATTAACTTACCGATTTAATATTGTATTTACAGCCTGGATGGAAGACGGTAGCAGAGTTGCTATACCCGCGGCTTTCAGGCTAAAGGCGCCCACTAACCTCCGTTAGCTTCAGTTAGCTCCAGGACTAGCTCCTGGCTACATCGGCTAAGAGTGTCAATCATCCGCCCCCGCTCTCAGAGTGTGACTCTCAGCGCCACCTATTTGCTCATTTTTGTATTTTCTGGGAGTGACTAGACGCGTGACGCAGACAATATGGCGGCGGTGGGAACCGCCCATTTGGCTTCATTTTTGCTCTTCAGAAACCTATGGGTGACATCACCAAGGCTTCGTCCAGTTATATACAGTCTATGGTTGAGACCAGATTCCCCTGTCTCACAGCCGGGTCCAGCTCTGACCTGCCCGAAGTCAGGAAACTTCTCTTTAAACTAGGGGAAATTTATTAAGAAAATAGATCAACCTTACAGCCAAACATTTCATCAATAATTGCCATCTATTCTAAAGCATGCAATATAGAGTAAAACAGTTAACGTTGACGGGATGGGGCACGCGCACGTGTGTGTGTTTGTGTGCGTGCGTGCGTGCGTGCGTGCGTGCGTGCGTGCGTGGGTGCGTGTGTGCGTGCGTGTGTGTGTGTAGAGAGGGAGAAAGAGACGACGAGCGAATGGAGGGGGTTTAGCTTACACCCCCTTTTGGCTCAATCCTTATCAATTGGCACGATCGGTTCACAAAGGGAGACAAAGGAAAGCTGCGTGGCGATTCAACAAAGGCAAGCTTTAATTAGGAATGGTGGCTTGGACAAAGGGAGGGATGACAATTAACCGGATCGGCGGAGGGCCACGCGACCTGCCTAAGCATGCAGGTTGTGGTAAGCAGGCTGTGGTCAACTCTGGTCAACCACAGCAGGAATGAGTACAGTCAAGCCAGGGGAATTATATAACAGACTGCTTCTGGTTGCAACCAACTAACAAAATTACAATAACACAAAAAACATGTGATACTCAGGGCCCAAATGCAGCGACGCTGATTGCCCACGAATAACAGTGGTTTACAACTTCACAAACTTATATCAAACAACAGAAAGACGGATCTAAACCGTCGGACCTACCTTCTCTACACAGATTCAGCAGAAATAAACCACGTTTATCCTACTTAGTAGGATGATTCTCTTCCGTCTACACCAGTCCACGACGAAAACTGTAGAATTTTCACTGAGAATGTCTTTTTTTGGAGAAATAGTTGTGCACAACCTAGGTCAGAAATTGGAGATGTCCGATTTCAGGCACTGAGCGACTCAGGTCTGTTTTCAATAAAGCTCCGAGGCCAGCAGACTTCCTAGATGCACAAACGAGAAGTCGGTTTGCTTGGCAGCTTCACTTTGAAGTTTAAAGGGGAGTTCTTTCCCGGTCCAGCAGGTTTGAATGGAAAAGGGGAAAGTTTGCTAACACTTCAAATGACCGTCTCCTTACAGCTCCGCGAGCAGGAACAAAAGACAACGATTTTAGTTTCCGCGCCCCCTTGATCAACTCTTTGATGTCATCACTGGCCACAGACCAATGAGAATGGGTTGAGGGTGGCACAAAGGATGCTGGCAGATGCAGATCGTTCAATAAAAGGCGATAGATTCCAACACTACTTTAATTCTTTACTTTTTAGGAAATCCAGAAAATGCAATTAAAAGTCTTCAGTTGATCCAAAATGCTGCAGCAAGAGTTCTGATGAATATTAAAAAGAAAGATCACATTTCTCCTGTTTTAGCTATCCTTCTTTGGCTCCATGTTAAGTCTATAATAGAATTTAAGATCCTCCTTCTTACATATAAACCCTTAATTGTTTAAGCCCCATCATACATCAGAGATCTGATTGTTCCACACATTCCAAACAGAGCACTTTGCTCTCAGACTGCAGGTTTCCTTGCGGTTCCTAGGATTTCTAAAAGTAGAATGGGAGGCAGATCTTTTAGTTATCAGGCTCCTCTCCTATGGAACCAGCTCCCAGGTTTATTCCATGAGGTATACACCCTGTCTACTTTTAAGACTAGGCTTAAAACTTTCCATAATGGTAAAGCTTATGCCGTACTTAGAGTGGCTTGGGTTGTCCTGAGGTATAGTCATACAGCTATAGGGTTAGACTGCTGACCACTTTTCTTCACTCTGTTACTTTTCTCTTCTAATACTCTCCAATTGCATTACTTGCTGTTATTTCAACTGTTACGTTTATGTTTTCTCTGAGTGTTTTTTTTCTATTCACAGAAGGCACACCTGGTCTGGCATTCTGCTCAGCTGTGATGCCTTGTTGGAGGGGTCATCGGCTGGGATGATGCTCCCTGTATGAATGACTGCTCGTACTGAGCCAGGTTCTGGTTCTGCTGGAAGTTTCCTAATGTTAAAGGGGAGTTTTTCCTCTTCACCGTCGCCATATGCTTGCTCAGTATGAGGGATTGCTGTGAAGTTGAGGACACAATGCAGGTGACTGTCTACTGTTGCTCCACGTTCATCCAGGAGGAGTGACTGCTGCAAGTCAATGACTCGATACAATCTGCTGGGTTTCCTTAGAAAGGAAACTTTCAAACAGATTAGAATGTATGTATCATTGAATTTAAATGAGTTGTAAAATGCCTTGAGATGGCATGTGTTCTGAATTGGTGTTATATAAATAAACTGAATTGAATACAAAACAAGAGCAAGACTCTCATGTCCATTTCGGCCTACAACCCTATCAAGGTGTCTTTCTTACTGCCATTAAAAGTCCTCAGTAATAGCACACAGCACCCTCTGTTGTTTGATTTGGGTCAATAAATTCAATGGTTGCAACCTAATGTGCAGACTTGTAACCTGTCTTGGACAGACTCAATACCTGAATGAATGAGACCTGCCCCCCTGCCCAGGCCTCATGGCGCTGGGCCTGATGTGGTTATTAGCGGATTCAGTGATTCACTTAATATAGGTAAACCTGTGTAGTATCTACCATACATTTTTGAACCCAAAAAGACACCTCATCATCTTGAGTAAGTACATGTCTCAGTTCACATGGAGCTGAGCAGTGGGGTGCTACATTCAGAACTACACCTCAGTGCAATAGAAGAAGATAGGCTTGTCTGATGAGTCATGTTTTTTTAGACATTATCTGGTAGGGTACAAATACATTGCTTAACTTTGGAAAGCATTGCAAAATGCTTCATTATGCAAAAAAGCAAGTTAAATGATCCTTTGAGGATAAGAATTCGTAAGAATAATGCCTTGTCCACACGTAACCAGGTGTCTCGCAAAACGAATATATTTTTTTACGATTCATCCTGTCATCTCCATGAAAACGAAGATTTATGGCACCGAAAATAAATCTTTCTAAAAACTCCGGCCAAAGTAAATTGTGTTTTCTCTATTTAAGTGTTTGGGCGTGGACGGAAATAACAAAAGCTTTAGGCTCCACAACGTCACTTTCCGCAACAAAAATGCTCCGACATCCCTTGTGCGACCTGTGTTTACACATAGAAACAGCATTTATGCCCTCAGAGATGTGTTGGCATTATCGATTGTCCAAGCGCTTTTTGCTTGTCAGTTTTTACAAGCTCAATTACTGCTGTATGTAGAAGTAAGAACATAGAAAATTACTCTTGAGTGGATAGGATTTGGGGGAACTACTGCCCCCTACAGGTTTGGCATGTCTATGAATGTGCTTAACAACGCACTTATGTGCTTAGGTGTGGACAGAGTTTTTTTATTAAATGAGGTGGAAAGGATATATTTTTTTTTTAAACGGCTACATTTGCACATGGCCTTAGTTTCTTCTCTTGAGAAATCAGCTGTCAGATGCACACAACTTTACAGAATTAAAGAAAAGTTCTAAAAGTTGTCTATTTTATTTGCTTGTGGACTCTGAGCGATACCTTTAATTATGTCAGGATTTACTATGCATCAGTTTATTTTCTTAATATATTCCCCTTAGCTCAAAGAGAAGTTTTCTGTGATTACTTGTTGTATGCCTGCAATTATTGTCCACGGGGTTCAAACTTATACTTTTCAGAAGAGACTGGCTGTCTGGTGTATTGCTTCTCAAAGCTGGTGCCCCAAACATTAATTAGAATAATGTAATTAATCTATTTAATATAAATTAAATAGATTAAAACTTTAACTTCATCAATCCATATATTAATATTAAATTATTGATCATAATTATTGATGGCAAAAACTTTTGAGGGGACATTGAGTGGACATAATTGCTCTGCATACATATAAATAACACAGATTGTGACATTTTTGGAGTTATTATTACAAATCTTGAAGTGGACAGGTGTTGAGCTTCAAAGGCAAGAGAGGATATTTATAAGAGTTTATAAATATCCTCTCTTGCCTTTGAAGCTCAATTAAGCCACATAGATCATTTTCAGGTGATTTTAATACTGCATTGTGTGGTTTTGGATGTTTAATTCAGCTTAAACAGTGGACTTTAATCAAAGTTTTCTAAAAGCTGAGGCTCAGAAGCTGCACAAAGCACCTCAGGGCAAAAAACAAGAGCCTGAGCTAACCTGCAGTTAATTTGATCAGCTAACCTACATTTGGACTATTCTTATTATTTATAGTACAATTAATTGTTCAAATTTCTCAAAACCCGTAATCGAGCTGCAACTTATCTCAGTGTGCTTTGTGTAACAGTTTGAGCTTTTTCCTCTGTTTTTCCCGCCTTCCTTGAACGCACCGTTTTCCCCTTGTCTGTTGTCCTTAATTGCATGCACCTGTGCTGCTGCCTATAAAAGCTCACCCGTGTTCTCCAGTTCCCTGCCAGATTGTTTGGAGCCCTGCCTCACCTTTCCAGCCCTCTTGTTTCTATGTATTTGCCTGCCAATTTGTGATTGACTGTTCTGTTCTGACCCTGACCCTGTCTCTGCCTCTTCCCCACTGGATTCGTAAGTTTGATTCTTGTTTGATCATTTGATGGTGCATTTCCTCTGCTCTATCTCTGATCCCTTCTGGTCACTTGGATTCTGGACTTTGGACTGGTATTCTGGACTTTGGATCAGTATTCTGGACCTTGGATTTAGATTCTGAACTGCTAATTTGGATTCTGGATTTTTGTTGGACCTTTTGATCCCAAAAAGGGATGCCATTCTAAGTTCCTCAGTGCACCCAAAGAAGACAGAGGACCCCCAGAACTGCATGAGAACTTTACTCCCAGATCTTTTGAAAAAACTTGAGAATACCTTACTCTTCAAGTTGTGTCATTTTGGGTCCAGTCTGTCGTGTCACAAGCCGTTACACTTTGTGCTAAACACAGGAGCACTGACTGAACATGCAGTTAATTTCATTACTACATTTAAAAAATTTTATTAGGCCCGAGCAACTAAGCGCTGTGAAGGCCTATTGTGTCTGTACTGTTATTTTTCTTCTGTCAAATGAATTGGTTTTTGGAGGCCTAAACATATACGAAAACTCAAGATTTTTTGCATGTGCATCGTGTTTGCGTAAAATGTACGTATTTTAAAGGAATTTAAAAGTGGTGTGGCAAAATGGCTCGACAGTGGCCCCTATAGATGACCTATTCCCCATGATTTAACGTAGAGGTATGGCCTTTGGTACACTGTTAGAACTCCCCAAGATGAACAAAAAAATATATCAATGTCATGAACAAAAATGTACAGGAAGTTGGCCATTTTGGGTCAAAGGATCAATTTTGACATTTTACTCATGTCGAACTTTGACGAACTCCTCCTAGAGATTTCGACCAATTGACTTGTACAATGTTGGCCTGTCTGCTGAAAGAGGAGCAGCTGCTCTCTGTCTCTCTCCAGATCCGTTCAATTTATTTCATTTTCTGTTTGCTTTTCTTGTTTTCTTTCTTAACCTTTTCTTAGTTACTTTAACTACCCAGCCCCTGGAGTTACTGTATTGGACCGGATCTCTTCTTGGATTACTTTTTTATGGAATTATCAACATGGCTTTTTGCTCAGCTGAGGATTTTGAAAAACTGATCCTCAGAATTGAGGGCATTGAAACGAAGCTATGTTGTCTGGAAATTAATTTTGATCTCCACGCTGATTATGGAAACGACACAACTTTACCTTTGAATACAAACAGCCCGGTGTTACATCTGTCTAACCGTGTCACAGAGACTCCCTACAGGCGCCTGAGTGGCAGAACTCCGCACTCTAATGAACACTGGCCAGCTTTAAAATGCACGGAATCATCAACCCCAGCCTGTTCTCCGAGGAAGAAAAAAACAAAAGAAACTCCTGCACAGAGAAAGCTCTGAACCCAGACCTCCCGCTTCTGCTAAAAGTAAACAAAAGAGCCAAAAACAAGAGATATTTCTCCACCTAGAATCCCGCTGAAAAACAGATTCGCAGCCTTGAGTTCCCCGAAAGATGACGCAGCCCCCGGGACCAGTCAAAGCCACCAGGAGAAACCCAGCCGCATCAAACGGACACATAACAAAGTAAGAGCCCCCCCAGCAAAGATTGTTATCATACAAGACGGATCAGTTAATGGAATTGAGGCTTTTTGCAGCAAGAACATCAGAGTTTATAGCTGCTACAAAAATACAGTGAGAGAAAATTCCCAAAAATCTTGGACCAACATCCAGCTTTGGAAAAGCTCGTCATTCACGCTGGATCAGCAGATATCGCGATGAGACAATCAGAGATTCTGAAGAGAGACTTTTCTGATCTCCTACAGAGACTTGATGGACTTAACGTAAACATCCTCACCAGTCCCTGAAGGGAATGATGAAAGATTTAGCAGACTCCGCATGCTCCATAAATGGTTGAAGAAACAATCAGCTGAGAAGTCGTTCACATTTATTAATAATTTCAAAGTATTTGGAAGTGCTAATCATCTGTTCAAAGCAGGCCGTTATCTTAACAAGGCCGGAGTAAGGCTGTTAGCAGCAAAAAAAATTCTTATCAAAATCAGAAAGCAAAACACTTGCTCCCAAAAGCTAACTTTGAGGCGACCATGGATATCAGAGAACAAAAACACCAAGTCATGATGACACCACAGGACCAAACAGATAAACAACCATCAGAGATTAAGTCTTCATCTTCCTGTGACTCAGCCACATCAAATGAGTCTCCATTTAGAAACTTTACAGACAGACTGAACGAGCAAATCAAATTTGGGACACAATTAACACCTAACACCTAAACTACACCAAACGCCTGGGACTAGTGTCAATAAGTCTGGGAGCTTCCCCCCACTGATTATTACAGATATTTTATATTTGAGGGAACCGGACAATAAATCCACCCCTACCGTCTCCCAGAACTCGCCCGGCATCCCCCCCTGAGTCTAACATTTCAGTGACTATCAGCAGCAGGAAACATAAATCGTTAACCACACGCTCTCATATTAAACAAAATCTCAAATTGATAACCTGTCAGAAGGTTCAGCTGCCCATCATCACAATACTTAAGTTAGCTTTATTAAACATTAGATCTCTATCCGGGAAGTCTTTTCTTATCAATGACTTCATCACTGAGCATAATTTACACGCCCTTTTTTTTATCAGAAACTTGGCTAGATGAAAATAACGAAACAACTGCATTAAAAGAATCTACTCCTCCAAATTATAATTTCTTAAGCGAGAGCAGAAAGCACAGACGAGGTGGAGGTGTAGCCACCATTTTTCACAACTCAATGAACTTTAAAAAGGTAACTCTGGGCATTTTGATTCTTTTGAATACCTAGCCACCCAGATAAATGAGCCTAACAAAGCTTTATTTCTAAGTTTATATACACCACCAAAATTGAACTCTAACTTCTTTAATGATTTCAATGACCTTCTTTCTGTAATATGTATCGACTATGACCAACTAATCATTGTGGGGGATTTTAACATCCATACCGACAACCCCCAAGATAGACAAGCAAAAACGTTAGATGATACTCTCCACAACTTCGGCCTGATCCAGCATGTCAAACAACCAACACACAATAAAGGACACACTCTGGACTTAATTATCAGCAAAGGTTTAAATATTTCCAACATCTCTGTAATTAATATTGCGTTATCTGACCATTTCTGTATTTTCTTTGAAAGTACCATCTCTGCTAAATTATCCAGCCACAGTAAGACCACTATAAAAAAGCGTTTTCTAGGGGACAGCTCAGTTGAAACTTTTAAACGTATTTATCCTTCCACTGCATCCCCCTCATCTCCCAACTCAAACTCAGTAAATAAGTTGGTAGCTAATTTCCTTGCGAAAATCTCAGACATCATGGATTCCATTGCTCCAACTAAAGTGAAAGTAGTCTCAGGTAGAAAGAAGCCTCCATGGGCAAGTAATACGTAGTGAAAAAAGAGTGTCGACGCGCCGAGAGAAAATGGCGGAAAACTCAACTCCAGGTTCAATGTGAGATCTACAAAGAGAGACTGAATAGATATCAGCTAACTATAAAAAAAGATGCTAGGGAATCATTCTTTTCTGAAATCATCAACAGAAACATTAATAATGCACGGACCCTATTTGCAACAGTGGAAAGACTAACTAATCCTTTAGTGACAGTAGCCCCTGAACTAAACTCTACCAGGGCCTGCAATGCATTTGCCAGCTTTTTCACTGAAAAGATTCTAACAATTAGACAGTCAATCTGTACCTCAATATCGAACCCACAACCAGTGCCATCCCCAATCAACAACAATGTAGAGAAAATGTCTGAATTCCACAAATTAAACCAGAACAGCCTTGAAAAAATCATTATCCAATTAAGCTCCTCCTCCTGCTGTCTTGATATCCTACCCACAGCTTTTCTAAAGAAAGTTCTTCCTGTTATTGGGTCTGATCTTGCTCAAATCGTGAACTCATCCCTGCTATCAGGTGTCTTCCCTCAGGCTTTAAAAACATCAGTTATTAAACCACTGCTAAAATAGAAAAATCTGGACAACACGTTAATGCAGAACTACAGGCCGATCTCTAATCTTCCATTCATCAGTAAGATTATTGATGTAGTTGAATAGCTTCATAACAATGACAAACCGTTTTGATGTTTTTCAGTCTGGTTTCCGCGCTCACCACAGCACCGAGACTGCCCTCGTCAAAGTATTCAATGACATCCGCATAAATACAGACTGTGGAAGAACCACAGTGCTGGTTCTTTTGGACCTCAGTGCAGCATTTGACACTGTTGATCATGATATTTTATTGGAATGACTGGAGAGCTGGGTCGGACTTTCTGGTACACTACTTGGCTGGTTCGAATCTTACCTAAAGAACAGGGACTTCTATGTTTCAATAGGAAACTTTTCATCAGAACGAACAGAAATCACATTTGGGGTGCCCCAGGGCTCCATCCTGGGGCACTTCTTATTTAATATCTACATGCTCCCACTAGGCAGGATTATAGCAACCAATAACATTAGCTACCATAACGGATGACACTCAGCTCTACATTACAATGTCACCAGGTGACTCTGAACCCATTCAAACCCTAAATCAATGCATTGACCAAATAAATGGATGGATGTGCCATAACTTTCTCAAGCTGAATAGAAACAAAACTGAAGTGATTATTTTTGGACCCAAGGAGGAACGATCAAGAGTCAGCACACAGCTTAAATTAATACAGCTAGAAACTGCTGATCAGGCTCGAAACCTAGGTGTAGTAATGGACTCAGACCTGAACCTCCAGGGTCACATAAAGGCAATAACAAGGTCAGCGTTCTATAACCTGAAGAACATCTCTAGGATTAAACGACTGATGTTGCAACACGACCTAGAAAAACTCATCCATGCTTTTATCTTTTGTCGGATTGATTACTGCAACAGCATCTTCACAGGTCTGCCTAAAAAGTCAATCAGACAGCTGCAGCTGATCCAGAACGCTGCCGCTCGCGTCCTCACTAGAACCAGGAAAGTAGAGCACATCACCCCAGTTCTAAAGTCCTTACACTGGCTCCCTGTAGCTCAGAGAATAGACTTCAAAATACTCCTACTAGTTTATAAATCATTACATGGCTTAGCACCAAAATATGTTGAAGACCTGTTGTCATGGTACCAACCACCAAGACCACTCAGGTCCTCCAACTCTAGCCTACTAAACATCCCTAGACTCAGAACTAAACATGGAGAAGCAGCTTTCAGTTTCTATGCTCCCCTTATCTGGAACGGACTTCCTAACGAGTGTAGAGCTGCTGAAACTCTGAACTGCTTTAAATCGAGACTAAAAACCCATCTGTTTAGAATTGCCTTCGAGTAAATGCTTGATGTCATATGTATGAAATGTGTTCATGCTCTCTTGCTTTTTAAAAAAAATGTTTCTCTTGCTTTATTGTGTATCATGTGTAATGTGTGTTTCTTTTACTTTTAATTTCCATTGTTTTTTTGTTTTTTAAATCACCAAATCATATAAAGCACCTTGAATTGCCCTGCTGTTGAAAGTGTGCTATACAAATAAAATTGCCTTGCCTTGCCTTACCTTACATCGGTCAAGATGGCCTTTAGGCGTGGGGGATCTAAAGTTATCAAAATATTGAGTTTTCTTGTATGTTGGAGGGGCGGGGCCAGGTCTCAAAGTTTGACTAAACGCCAAAAATATTAAAGTTATATCTCCTGTTCAGAAAGTCACAGAGGGATGAAAACTCCTGTGGTGGATGGTCATCAGGTTCCTGAGAAATGCTGATTGTCAGATGCTGATATCAGTTAAGCTACTCCCCTTCAGAACAGGAAGTGTAATGTTTTGTTGTGAAAGAACCAGATTTTACACCCTTGACTTAATCAACATTATGCGGTGCACAGTGACTGTAAACAAGTTGGTGTAAGTCTGTATTCAGTACGGAGAGTTTTCGTGAGAGGGTGGGGGCGTGGCAGTGTGGCGAAGTCCGGTGTCATGCCACAACCATACGTTTCGCTCATATTTCCACAAAACTTATTTCATCTGCACCATATTACACAGGATGGTTACTGGTCCAACCCTTAAAAGGAACCCCGTCTACAAAGACTTGTAGTTCTTAAAAGATAAATGTTAGTATCAGTTATAATAAAGTGGTCTAAAAAAACTTCTCTATGTCTTTGTTTTTATCGAATTTGTAAAAATACTTTAACTTGTGGGTCGCCATAGTTATTGGCGTCACAATGCACTCTGAGTAGTGACGTCATATGGTTGCACCTTGGTTTCACCGGCCGGCTTTGGGACCCTGTTGTGACTGTTAAGCGACATAAACATGTAATCTGTTCAGCCTTTTCAATTTGAACCCGAGCGAAACATTAATGAGGACAGCACTGACGATGTTTCACAAAACGAGCATCAAAATGAAGAGCAAGAAGGGCGGGATGAAGCGAGAGCGGGACAAAACCGGTGGTGCATGTGCGGAAAATGTGTCTGCAAGGTAATAGAGAGGGAGAGCGTTTGTTGTCAGGAGCTCCCATTTTTGTCAGCAGAAGTTCACGGCAAGCTATCGTGTGATCAAACTTATTCAATTATCAATCATTTTTGAGATTATTAGCATCCAGAGCTGTCGTGTGCTTTATAGATAATCAGGATATATGGTGAAACAATGTATATATACAGTGAAATGCATCTGACGTATCTGAATCTGTCTGAGTGGTAGCATCGGTCAAATTTGGAGAGCACTGTATTGTTGCACTTACTGACTGGAGAGGTGAATTATCAGCTTCATTTGTGACGAGTGGCGTGTCCGATGGTTCGCCTAACGTGACAGAAGTGGCAACTACAGGAGCGGGTTGTCTGCTCAGGAGAGTGTCCAGCATCTCGTCTTTTGCGCCTTTTACCGCACATTTCATTTTCTCCCCGAGGGCGTTTAGGCTCCTTGTGTGAGAAAATGGTCGGAAAAGCATTTAGTTTCAGTCTTCGCTTATACAAATCCGCTTCGGTGAGATCTTTCAGTAGTTGTGGTCGACTAAAAGCATCAAACGCATCAGGGGAAAAATGTCGGGAACACAATCTTTGGGAAGTTGTGTCTGTCCACAGGCATCTTCCCACTGCTTTCTCCTCTTCTTGTCCGTAGGAAAGTAGTGTAAAGCTCACATCACTCCCCTTGTTGCCCTTTGACTGGAAATTGCATCCAAAAAGCAGTGCAATGTGTCATTTTACTTAAAGGTGGGGGGTATTATGAAAAATTGACTTTCTGAAGCTTGATATCCTGAGAACCTGTCTTTCCCTCATTAAAAACATGCCTGAAGTGTTGCTCTGACCACTCTAACATGAGTGAATGCACTCATGTTAGAGTAATCTTTGAGTCTCTGCTGGTAGTTCTCGGGGTTGCTGAAATGCCTGCTCCCACCTATCCCCGCCTTTTCCATCCATCTCCTCCTCCGACCTACGTACTCAGACGAGAGCCTCGCCTCTGCAGAGCTCTCCTACCCCTCCCCTGCCCTTCCCCACCTCACACAACTCCGGCTGAGTCCCAGGTGCAGTAGCCTAATAATATCACACCACATGCAGCTGCGCATCTTTTATGTAAACAATGTGCATGCTGCGATGATGATCGGTATGTGACGGACTGAAAGGGGAGTGTCAGAAAGAGTAGGAGGGTCTTTGAGAGGCACAGGCGAAAATCAATGCGTCCAATAAGGAAGTAAATTTCTTTAAGGTGAATTTGGATATATGACGGACTTTTAAAAGACTTAATGTGACAATGATATTTGAGTGTGCTATAGAAGGGTAATATGTGCCTGGAAGAAGCATACAGTGGCTTGCAAAAGTATTCGGCCCCCTTGAACTTTTCCACATTTTGTCACATTACAGCCACAAGCATGAATCAATTTTATTGGAATTCCACGTGCAAGACCAATACAAAGTGGTGTACACGTGAGAAGTGGAACGAAAATCATAAATGATTCCAAACATTTTTTACAAATAAATAACTGAAAAGTGGGGTGTGCGTAATTATTCAGCCCCCTAACTCAAAACTTTGTAGAACCACCTTTTGCTGCAATTACAGCTGCCAGTCTTTTAGGGTATGTCTCTACCAGCTTTGCACATCTAAAGACTGAAATTCTTGCCCATTCTTCTTTGCAAAACAGGTCCAGCTCAGTCAGATTAGATGGACAGCGTTTGTGAACAGCAGTTTTCAGATCTTGACACATATTCTCAATTGGATTTAGATCTGGACTTTGACTGGGCCATTCCAACACATGTGTTCAGAGTGATGTGCAGTGTTAATTTCCCGCCACACATAGCGTTTTGCATTTTGGCCAAAAAGTTCCATTTTGGTCTCATCTGACCAGAGCACCTTCTTCCACATGTTTGCTGTTTCCCCCACATGGCTTGTGGCAAACTGCAAACGGGACTTCTTATGGTTTTCTTTTAACAATGGCTTTCTTCTTGCCACTCTTCCATAAAGGCCAACTTTGTGCAGTGCACGACTAATAGTTGTCCTATGGACAGATTCCCCCACCTGAGCTGTAGATCTCTGCAGCTCGTCCACAGTCACCATGGGCCTCTTGGCTGCATTTCTGAACAGCGCTCTCCTTGTTCGGCCTGTGAGTTTAGGTGGATGGCCTTGTCTTGGTAGGTTTACAGTTGTGCCATACTCCTTCCATTTCTGAATGATCGCTTGAACAGTGCTCCGTGGGATGTTCAAGGCTTGGGAAATCTTTTTTTAGCCTAAGCCTGCTTTAAATGTCTCAATAACTTTATCCCTGACCTGTCTGGTGTGTTCTTTGGACTTCATGGTGTTGTTGCTCCCAACATTCTCTTACCCCTCCTTTCCACCGGACGCGTAAGCAGCACGTTACAGGAGCAGCCCGTCATACGCAGCTGATAGTCACCACTGTAGTCAATAGAGCCCTTTCCACCAGAGGCGAAAGTAGCACGAGCCTGCCCTGTCTGAGGAGCGACATGTCGCAGCACTTTTCTAAATATACGCGGCAGTCCTACTTTCTAAGCAGCACGCCTCTGAAACACGTAAATTTCTACATTTTGGATAGGGGAGACAGGAAATATACGGCTCGGCACCAGAAATTTTCAAAATAAAGGAAACGTGCTGCTTTGCGGTTGCTTTACTTAAAAAATGTCACTACCTGTGGGGCCCGGTGAGAAGTCAGTACCTCGCGGGAGGGTCTCATTTGTGTATTATCATACAAATGAGCGATTTTGGACATTCCCTGACATAACATAAACTTATTGGCGAATATAAAACGGACATAACATAAAACACCAACCTTTTGGAGCCATGTTGTTGTCTTTTCCTGGTTATTATTGTCAATGACGTTTATATATGTCTATGGTTGTTGTGTTTACTGACGAAACCACGCGTGATTTTGCTAATCTCGCGTGATTTCGTGCTCTCTCTGTGACAGCTGCTTCCCTGCTGCTATGCGCCTCATACGCACCCGGTGGAAAGGGCCAAGCAGCAGAATATGCAAGTGAAACGTGCTGCTCCTGTAACGTGCCGCTTACGCGTCCGGTGGAAAGGAGGGATTAGACAACCTCTGAGGCCGTCACAGGGCAGCTGTATTTGTACTGACATTAGATTACACACAGGTGCACTCTATTTAGTCATTAGCACTCATCAGACAATGTATATGGGCAACTGACTGCACTCAGACCAAAGGGGGCTGAATAATTACGCACACCCCACTTTTCAGTTATTTATTTGTAAAAAATGTTTGGAATCATGTATGATTTTCGTTCCACTTCTCACTTGTACACCACTTTGTATTGGTCTTTCACGTGGAATTCCAATAAAATTGATTCATGCTCGTGGCTGTAATGTGACAAAATGTGGAAAAGTTCAAGGGGGCCTAATACTTTGCAAGCTACTGTAATACCCCCCTTTAATAATTACTACTGTGAGCAATACCTATTCTACCAAGTGCAACCAATATACGTCATCGCCCCCAGAGTGCATTGCATGCGGAAAACGTGGCGTCCTACGTAGGTCAAAATATGTACTAAATATTATATATTTGTAAGTCAATGGCAATATTTTATGTGTTTCTAACAACATATTTTGGTACAAGAGAAAAATTGTGGCTTATTAGGGCCTTCACATCTTCGTAGCCGGGGTTCCTTTTAAGAGATATTAATGCAAAATTTTGGTGGGCCTGGTCTAACTTCTCCACAGCGACCTCTAGAATAACTAAAGCAGCCAGCCCTCAGCCATATTTTATTTGAGGATTATGTACCTAGGAATACTAATGTACTGTAGTGTCTCAGGACCTACAAAAAAGTATCTTGGAGTGATGGTCCAAACCCCACAGGAAGTCAACCCTTTTGAATCCAACCCACGATATTGTTCCATTTGTATACTTCGTATTTGAGCGAACTTTTCCAAGAGCTTTTCACTTGCAGAGTTCAAAACGAGTGAGGACAGACTTAAGGCATTGGGGATCAAAAGTTATCAAAATAATTTTGCTGTGTCAAAGCATGTGGGCGTGGCTAAGTTTCAAATTAAAGCTTTCCGCCATAAAAGTAGAAAGGGTTTTAACTTACACATGCCGTATTTTAACAAACTCGTCCTAGAGCTTTTGACTTACAGACTTCAACATGATTGTGGATAGTCTTCAGGCATCAACAGTTATCAAAACAATTTTGCTCCGTCAAAACATGTGGGCATGGCTAAGATTCAAAGGAAGGGTTTTCGCCATAAAATAAGAATGTGTTTTAACTTCCCTATAAAAGGTGACAGCTGTTCCACACTTCCTAGGTCTCATCACATACCACCACTGAACACCATCTAGGGGTCATTTCCTCAGATCACCTTAGTCCCGCCCCCTGGGAACAGGACGTGTCATGTTGTTTTTAGAAAGCTCCATATTTGACTCCTTTTACCTTATCAACATCTAGCTGTCGTCAGTGACTGAAAAAAGTTTGTGTAAATTTTTCCGCAGTACTGAGAGTTTTTCAAAGAGGGTGTGGCTCTGGCGGAATGGCGAAGCATGGCATCACACCATGGAAATACGTTCGGCTTTAATTTCGACGTGCATTGCCTTATCTGCACCAAATTCAACATCATGGATATTAATCCGACCCCTAACAGATATGTATTAAAATATTTGGTAGGCGTGGGCTATTTCCCCCACAGTGCCCCCTAAAAGCATTGAAAGTAGGGCGGCTGCAGCTCAGTGGTAGAGTTGTCAGCCTGCAACCCAGAAATTGTGGGTTCAATTCCAGCTTCCACCTGCTACATGTCGTTGTGTCCTTGGGCAAGACACTTCACCCACCTTGCCTACTGGTGTTGGCCAGAAGTGCCAATGGCATCCATACCCCACAGAAAGTTGGCCATTTTGTTTGAAAGCTACCCTTTTTTGCCTTTTCAACACTTGTTCATGTAGATTTGTTCAGCAGGCTCAGTGCAAGCGTTGAGGTGGCTTTGAGGAGGCGGAGCGTGAGTCCCTCGGTCACAACACAGGCCCGTTCGAGGCTGCTTGCAGCTTTAATTCAAATTGCATTTAAATTAACTATTCACATTGTTCCAGAACCTGTAATTCTAAATTTGAACCTTTATTACTTTCAATTTAAACCTTTATTGTGCTTGATGTATAAGAATTCTAGAATTGCGCTCGTCTGGGTGGCTGCATGTTGGAGCAAATTAAGTTTTGGTTTTTTTGGACATTGGTTCCTCTGTTTTCTTGAGGAAGGTTGCATTTTCTTTACCTGTATACTTTCTAGTTTTTGGTGCTGTGAAGCTGGAATTATTTTTGCTGTTAATTTTTCACTTTTTGATAACATGTTATGATGCATAACCATGGCAACAATGTGTTTTACAGCCGGGAGCTGCTGATTAACGTCACAAACGCTGAAATAATACCTCAACTGAAGCCACAAATCCCTGATGAGTTGATAAGGAGGAGACATGGATGCAGAGCATGAACAAAAAAGGAGACGAGAAGGAGGAAGTTCAAACCATCTCTTCCATCGATCATAATGGGCAACGTGAGATCACTGGCTAACAAGGTGGATGAATTCCAAGCACTTACAAGGACTCAGCCAGAGTATCGGGTATGCAGTGTTATGTGTTTTACTGAGACATGGCTGCAGGATTATATCCCCGACTCCTTTTTTTAATGTAAAAATTACCAAGTTTAGGGGCACCACATGGATTCCAGGAGTACAATAGCCAAATTGCTCAGTCTCAGTTTATGTTTATGCTTACCTGCCTGATAAGGCTGAGATAATTAAACAATAGATGAAGGAATAAGTTCTTGGCGTTCTTTGAACAACAAGTTACTACACATGTAGGTGAAATAACAATGGTTTTCCAAAATACACGAGTTTATTACAAAAAGAATTCAACTTTCAGTTAACATGCTTTAATCAAGAAACTCAAACTAGTAACACACAACTAAACCACAAAGAGAGAATAACTATAATGAATCTAACACCCAAAAGTAAACAGGAAAAGTGATACATATGCACAGAAATAGAAACAATAACCAATAAATTGATAATGATGTCACAGTTCAGAATGAATATGTTTGCTTAAAGACCAAGGCTTGTATTGAAGAGTTTTGGGAATGAAGCTAAATTAGTTTTAAACTAATTGTGGTCAGTTTAAGACTAATCAGCACATTCTGGTTTGTTTCCAAACCACCTATTCACAATGCAAAGCAGAAATGAAGAAAAGCATTATTTGGAAGAAGCAATGTTTTAATAAATCATTTGCTGAATTAGAAATCAATAACCTTTAGATAATTGATTCTATTTTATGGATCAGTTACCGCAGTGATTGATCTAATTTAATATTTAGACTTTATGTTCAGGTTAACGGCAACACCAATTATGTCGATCTAATTTAGTATTTTGACCTACCAAGAAGGCGGTTTCAAAAATGACTTAAAGATTCGTTTTAGTGTTTAAACTATTTCTTTTAAAGTTGATCTCTATTTTGAATAGCATTAATGGCAGCCTTTATTGTTCATTAATAAAGAGCCGTCAAAGGTGGGCCCCCTCTAGTGGATCAAAGTAACATTACATGCAAATCTAAAAATACCTCCCCCTAGTGGCTCTAAAATTAAATGACATGCAAATATGAAAATACCTCCCCCTAGTGGCCCAATAAATAGTATTACACCCAAATGTGAAAATACCTCCCTCTAGTGGTTCAAAATTAATATAACAGCCTATTGTATAATTGGCCCCCTCTAGTGGATCAAAGTAACATTACATGCAAATCTAAAAATACCTCCCCCTAGTGGCTCTAAAATTAAATGACATGCAAATATGAAAATACCTCCCCCTAGTGGCCCAATAAATAGCATTACACCCAAATGTGAAAATACCTCACTCTAGTGGTTCAAAATTAATATAACAGCCTATTGTATAATTGGCCCCCTCTAGTGGATCCAAGTAACATTACACTCAAATGTGAAAATACCTCCCCCTAGTGGCTCAAAAATTAAATTACAGCCTATAGTATATATAGCGCCCCCAATGGTTTGAATCTAACTCCTCAGTGTCATCAGAACATGTCCGAACAAGTCCCTTTAATATTATACGGTATGGGCTCTGTCTCAACATGACTCCTTGAGCATTCCATTTTATTTTAAACAGTTAAAAGGTGCTTTTTAGCTTCCTGACTTTAATTTAAAACCACATTAGCTCCAACACTCTAGAGACACCATTACATCTGATTCTAACAATTCCACCATGATAAATTAAACTTGTAAGAGCACTAAAAAGAGAATTTATTCACCCACAGCTATGTTGAAGCAGATGCTCATCCTTTTGTTGATTTTAAAAATGCACCATTACACAGTCTTTAAAAACAGATAAGGATTTTAAAAAACATCACTTTAAACCTGGGTGCTTTAAGCTGGAAATAAGAAATCTATCAAACTACTAAAGTTACTGATAAAAAACAGTCCACCAATCAGCGTTTGACACGCCCCTGCTCTGCTTTGTATTCGCTGTATTTATCACGCCCCTGACTTCACCTACGTCCGCAAGTCGGGTAAACCGGTTTGGGCGGTGCTCACCGGGCGGCATTTACCTGTATAAAAGGCTGTCGGAAAACGGTTAATCTCTACAGCATGCTGGAAGGACCTCATTCAACAATCCGACCTTAAGGACACGGAGCGCGGTGCTGCGACGAACAAAGAAAACAGCGGTTTCACGAAGACTGTATCACCGGCTTCATTCGAGGGGAATCCCAGAAGCCCGCGTCATTGTCAGACCGCGTCAGAGCTGAGTCCAAGCATATAGCCTCTTCTGCCTCAACTCCAACCATGGACCTAAAAAGAGTTGAATTTAAAAATGAAGAACTTGATGAGGAAACGTCTGTTCTTTTATCTGAATTGTCAAATGGGATTCCATCCGTGACGACACGCTCAATGTGCGATAAATCAACCTCTACAACTCTGGACAAAAATCCGACATTGGCTTTTACAGAAGACTTTCCTCTTTTAAGCGAGACTCCGATTTCCTTCCTGGATCAAGAGAATCAAATGGAGGAAATTGAGAACTGGATACCTACCGCAGTCAACAGTGCTATTAAAACTGCTCTAAGCCATTTTATGGGTTATGCCTGCATATCTTTACTGCGGAAACAATGTAACTCTTGCAAAATGGGAGGCAGTCAGCAGGAGCACCAGTGTTTAGGTGTAGATGCTATAAAGCAAAATATGTTTTATTCCCAGCAAAATTTGTTACAAACAGGTCCTACCCTCTTTTAGTAGCTTACCCTGGTTGCTTTAAGCTGGAAATAAGAAATCTATCAAACTACTAAAGTTGTAGATAAAAAACAGTCCACCAATCGGCGCTCGACTTACCCCTGCTCTGCTTTGTAATCGTTGTATTTATCACGCCCCTCATGCCGAACATGTCCAGACAAGTCTACAAGCCCTGCCCCGTACGCTAGGTTCCTATATAAACCTCCTGGTCTTCGGCATTACATCCAGGACTTCCAGGCCGCCGTAATCTTCGCTCCTAGACGATGGAAATGGGAGGATTCGTCAAGCAGACCACTCTACCGTCATACTGGGGGATCGGCCAGCCGTATGAGCCGATGAGCACTCCGCCATCGCCTGTGGGGTTCGGCTACGCTAACCCGTATCATCCACCGTCAATTTCATCGCTCTCGCCATGCTACTCTCCACCATCCCCTGTGTTCTCTCTTTCGGAGATTCTGCCTGCAGATGCCCAGCCCGACGCTTGGGTCGAGGGATCATACAACCCTGAAGCTGGGGGAGCGGGTCACCCTTATTTCAACTATTATCGGCCGCCTACAACGAAACATCGCCGTGTAAGACCCCCTCTATCTACTTCAACCCCGGTGCCTATGCCCGATCTCGAGGGAGAGTGTGATGGACCTTCAGCACCCAGCGATGGTGGGACCCCCGATGCGCCGGAATGCGCGACACCGGAACACGGGTGTGCGTCTCAGGATGAGGGGGGTGATTCTCCGACTCTGGCTGAGGTTGACAAATGGGACCTGGTGGACGGTTTGATGTCATCCAGGTTCATCAAGGCTGTAAAGACTGCTGTTCTGCATCTATTTCACATGACCAGTGCTGCTTATCAGAAAGATAACTGTTATGGATGTCAAATTAGCCATCCCAGTCAGTTGCAGCATCAATGCCTAGAGCTAATGGATGAGGATTATTACCAACTCCACTTTCAATCAGTCATGCGACAACTTCTTACCCCGCGATTCATTCCAGCTATTCAAATTCTGCTGGTAAATCGGAGCATACATGATGAAGATGATCTGAAGGTGAAAACAGTAGCTGAAACCGTTCTACATGAGCTGAGGAGTATGCAGGGGTTCTACAACGCGATTCAAGCTGTGTATGGTGATAGGGATGATGAAGCCATCCTGGAAGAACTCAGGACTGTCTCCCGATGCTATGGCTATGAAATCTGATGTGTACTAATGTTGGTTATATCTCCTCTGATATAAATGCTCTAGTTTAATCCTGACGTGTTTTGTTTTTTATTCATTTGTTTTTATAATTGTGTAATGCTATGGTTTTAAACTTGTAATAAAAAAAAAACTTTGATCCAATCATATGGTTCATCTATCTGATTAATACAAGGGTTAAATTACACTAGCCGTTCTCCTGTACTATCATTCGATAGTAAAATGTCAGAACAGAGGGTGTTGACCAATGCATACTATGACCCCACCCATCCGGGGAGCTATGGGGGTGTTGACAGATTGAGAAGGGGTTTAAAGGACAGAGAAGGACGTGTGATCGGTGTCGAAAAAGTAAAAGACTTTCTTTCAGGCGAGGACACCTACACGTTGCATAAACCTGCACTAGTAAAGTTTCCCCGGAATCGTGTTTTTGTAACCAAACCCTTGAAGCAATTCCAGGCCGACTTATGTGACATGCAAGCCTTGGCGACACATAACGACGGATTCAACTATTTACTAACAGTGATTGATGTCTTTTCAAAAAAGGCGTATGTGCGTGCTTTAAAGAGAAAGACGGGGTGTGAGGTCGTTAAGGGGTTTGAATCAGTTTTTCAAGAGAGTCAAATTCCACAAAAATTACAGACCGATGCTGGTAAAGAGTTTTATAATAAACAATTTAAGTTAATGATGAAGAAATATGGTATTACCCACTTTAGTACAGCCAGTGATCTAAAGGCATCTGTTGTTGAGCGCTTCAATCGCACTCTGAAGGGTAGAATGTGGAGATATTTCACCGCTAATAACACCTTCCGGTACATCGACGTCCTTCAAAAGCTAGTGGAGAGTTACAACCACAGCTTCCACTCAAGCATTAAGATGACACCTATGCAAGTGACGTCAGAGAATACTCCTCAAGTCATGAAAAACCTCTATTGCATCACCCCATCGATAGACTCTGGTAAAATAAAGACAAAGTTTAAGAAAGGGGATCTGGTCAGAATATCAAAGCTACGTGGGGTATTTGATAAGAAATATGAGAACAGCTTCACAGATGAAATATTTACGGTTGACCGTTGCATACTCCGCTACCCCCCAGTGTACGAGTTAGTTGATTATGATCAGGATCGAATACACGGATCGTTTTATGAGGCCGAATTGCAGAAAGTAAAAATTAATGGTGAGCGGGTGTATAACGTGGACAAGATTTTAAAGCGGCGGAGAGTCAACGGGGAGGACCAAGTCTTTGTGAGGTGGAGAAATTGGCCCGAAAAATTCAACAGTTGGGTCAGAGCCTCAGATGTTAAAAGTGTCAAATAATATCGCCCACAAAACCGTGTAACACATCGTCGATTCACTATAAAGCGTGGGTTCTACAGACTATGATTAATTAGTAAACCTTACCCTCCAAAGCCTTTAGATGACTTTTTTTGCTCCGTCAAATTCACAATGTCTGATGAGGGGTTCTATGTAACTCTACCTTCCAACGCCAGCGGAGAGGTATTTAAAGATAACACGAGCTCAAATTATACTACAGACCTTCCAAAGGCTATTGAGCTAAGTGGAGACTGGGTAGTGGGACTGTGTGAAATTGTCTACCCTCATACATGGTATAACCTGTCGGATCAGCATTCATACATTGATTTAAAGAAGGTTGTTTATGAGGTGGGAGACAAATCTAAAGATGAGAGGAATACACCCCGTATAGAATACGCCAGGTCCAAGTTTTCCGGAGGGGGGTATTTTGAGAGACCTCAAGACCTCTCAGATGCTCTAGTCCCAGCCGTGAAGAAATATGACAGGAGCATCGATCTAACCTACAATAATGTCTCGAAAAAGTTTGACTTCAAGGGGGATGGAAGATACAAAATTCGAGCTAGCAACCCTCTCTCCATCATGCTCGGTTTGAACGCTGACGAATGGTGGACCATCTCCAACAGACCTGCGCCCCACCCAGCGGATCTCGGCACTGGTGTATATAACCTGTTTGTCTACACAGACATAATCCATTTCCAAACTGTTGGTGACAGTCACTCACCTCTGCTCGGTGTCGTAAACATAAATGGTAAATTCGGTGACGTGATTGGTGTGAGGTATAACACAGTGCATTACCTCCCCGTTTCAAAAAGCTATATTAAGACAATCTGCATACAGGTAAAAACAGATCGTAACGAGTGTGTGAACTTTGTATACGGGAAGACGATCGTGAAGCTGCACTTTAAACCGGTTTTGACACCTGCGGTAAAATGGCATACTTAACACACAGACCAGAACCAACGCGATTTGTACAATATTATGTGAACCAGACGGGTGGAGAGCTACCCGGGTTTTCAGGACAGCCTGTCATGTATGGTCGTGGATTTGGATCTGTGTTTGCCCGCCTCTTCCGATTTATATCCCCATTTGTTAAGAAAGGAGTGTCGATTGCTAAACCGCACCTTAAAGCTGCGGCATCGAATATAGCTTCGGACGTCTTTGGGAGGGCGGTCAATAAAATCAAGAGCAAGATCGGTCAGAATTCTGATGCTCAGGAAGGTTCAGGAATAATGATCTTATCAAGACGAGGTCGAAAGAGACCCCCTGGAGAGCGTGTTTGGATGACTAGAAAACAAGCCAAGACAAAGAAAAAGAAACCACTCAGGGTGAGCAGGCAGAGGGGAAGGAAGTCCGGCAGAGGCTCTGACATATTTTAACCGAATAGGAATATGGCTCTACTACATGTCAAATCGGGAGAGTGTACGCTCGGTGAGCTTGACTTATTTTCAGCGCCTATGACTCAACTATCGGTAGAGGATAAGCTGTACACTGAGATTTCACCCCTTTCAGCCATCACCGATGGAGGACCGATAGAATTTTTTATCCCTGGTGGGGGCGAGTCGTATACCGATTTAAATGACATGTTGATCCATCTCAGAGTTAAAATTAGCAATGCTAACGGTTCGCCCATGGCTCGTGACGCTAAGGTTGGCTTGATTAACTACCCTCTGAACACAATTTTTTCCCAATGTGATGTAACCCTTGGAGACCGTTTAATATCGCAGTCCAGCGCTACGCATCCTTATAGAGCTATGATCGAAACATTGCTTAATTATTCAGATCAAACCCTTAAAAGCCAGTTCAGTGCAGGGCTTTTTTATAAAGATACAGCCGATGAAATGGATTCTACAGAGACTATTGATGGACCGAATGAAGGATTAAACCAACGTGCCTCCTTTACAGCCTGATCTCGAGAGGTGCACCTGCTAGGACCGCTTCATGCTGACATATTATTCTGTGAAAGACTACTTTTGAACTCTGTTGACATAAGAATTAAGCTAACACGAGCAAGCGATGCGTTCTGTCTTATGGGGGCTGCAGATTCTACTTTCAAACTATGGATTTTAGGTGCAGCTCTCTTTGTCAAAAAGGTGACTGTATCTCCCGCCGTACGGCTCGGTCATGAGACCGCATTAATGAAAGGAAATGCTTTGTACCCGGTATCGCGTGTGAATGTAAAAACATACTCTATACCTGAACATTCAAGAATATGCACTCAGGAGAACCTGTTCTTGGGTATGACACCTAAATATGTGGTTATTTCGATGGTTAATCACCAGGCCTTCACAGGAGCGCGCAATTTGAATCCGTTTTCATTCAACCATTATAATATGGAGTATCTAGCTCTGTCCCGTGATGGTAGACAGATTCCTGCTAAGGCCTTCCAACCCAACTTCGATCAGGGTAATTCTGTACGAGAATATTACAACCTGTTTACATCCACAGGGAGGCATTTAAAGGATCTCCCCCTAAGCATAACTAGGGAGGACTTTAACACGGGTTACGCATTATTTGCTTTTAATCTCGACCCATGTGCTGAATCTGAAGCACTATCACCAGTACGCAGTGGTAACATTTGGCTAGAAATGAGATTCAGAACACCGTTACCGCACACAACAACTCTGATTGTATACGCGTGCTACGACTCCATCCTGGAAATAGACTCTAAAAGAAGAGTTTTGGTGGATTATTATTAACCACTTGGAAACATGAATAATCACGAACTCGATGCAATACTCAGTCATCTGCTTGGAAAGCTTTTCTGCGGTGTATGGGCCAGCGACCAACTGGAGCTGCTACCACTGACATTCCCCAGACCGGCTTATTTTATCGTCAATACACACCCTTCTAACATGCCTGGGGAACACTGGCTAGCCCTCACTCTGGAAGAGGGTGGTAAAGCAACGTTTTTTGACTCTTACGGGTACTCACCAGAATTTGTCTATTACCCTTCATCCATTTTGGATTTTTTGAAAGATCGTTCGTCTGTGATAATGTACCATAACCAACAATTTCAGAGCGTTCAATCTTCTGTTTGTGGGCATCACTGTATTTTTTATTTATGCCATAGAGCCTGTGGTCTCTCCATGCAACAAGTTTTATCAAAGTATTGTCAAATTCCTGAATCAAATGATGAGCTTGTATCTAACTTTGTCAAAAAGTATGTGAAATGTGCTATGAAGCGAAACACAACGTTTTTCACGCATAGAACCTGTTCTCTAGATGTGTTTAAAGATTGTTACGGGTTTTGATATGTATGAGAATACGCATCAAATGTATTAGACTTATGATGTTTAACATGGAATGAAATAAACCTGTACGCATGAAATTATGTGAACACATATCGTTTATTGTGAAAAGAAACAACGCTTATTCAGTAGTAATGCAGCTAGGGGGAGAATGTGAGCCAGCTGGGGGCTCGGGTTGCCTTACGAAGAGACTTTTTACTGAAATGATCTTCCGCTCTGGTCCAGAGGGGTGATAAGGTAACACTCTTACGCTTTCTGCGTGGTACCTGCGCATTCTGAGGCCAAACTGGTGACATCATGAACGACCTCCTTCTTTCCCGCCGTTTTGTAGCAGTTGGAGCCTTTAAAGACGGCCAAACTGGTGACATCAATACGCGCTTTTTATTTTATGATTTCCTGCCTGCTCTCTCATCCACGACACTCTCAACGGCAGGTGTAGAAGAGGTCTCTAAGGAGTCTAGACCGTCTAAACCTCGGCTATACCCACTAACGATCTGGTTGTCCTTCGGGGGTCATCATTCGCACGGTCTCTCTGCAGCGATAGGGTGACACGCGGCTCTTCGTTCTCTCCTTGCTTAAGGAGGGTTAGGTATTTCTGAAGTAATGCGTGGTAGCGTTTAATTTTCTCGTACGATGCACTGTTTGGGTCATCCAATATTGCATGCATGTCCTCATCAGTGTCATCCTGAGCCTTCTGTCATATGGTTCCGGAGTTATCCCGTTGCTTCAGACGATTTAATTGATGCGGCGAGACTAGAAACATTTTCTGTGATGCTCTCAGTGTCATAATACACTTCTACCGGCGGAATATTCCAGCCACCAATTCTCCGAGAAACGGTATTACAGCTGCAATCAGTGGGAGAATTCCTCCTGTCTGGGTTTTCAATGTCTGTCGTTTGCGCTTTAACCCCACCTTCCGATCAGCCAACAGCCTGAGGATTTTTTTCTGCTTCTTAAGTCTGTTGTATTGTGTTGTGGACAGCTTGATGTTCCCTTTCAGCACATTTAAAGCAATCTCGCACAAGGTTTGTAGAAAGTCGGGAGAACAATGAGTTAGGATATCTTTACGTTTCTGGGGTGTGGAATGAAAAAGAGCCCCTAGTAACGGTGCATTTCTTTTTATGCGTGCCGACATGTTGGTCACTTGTTCTTAGCTATGTAAACAGCCGGCCACTGTCCAGGAAGTAAACCTGTCCTGAGCCTGTATTGGTCTGGTGTGTCAGGGGTTAGGTCTACACATAAATAGCCGTGTGGTTGGCTCGTAGCATCTTCAAAACTCTCCATGAAAAAGGGTTTCTGTCCAGGGAAAATTTGACGTGCTAAATTTGCTACCTGCAATCTGTCACGTGGGTTTTTAAACAAGACCATATAATTACAATTAAGACTGATAGTTCGAGTATGTTTCCCCTTGAGAAACACATTCTGAGTCAACATCATAACGCTCATGTTTCTATGGTGTCGATATTGTGTAAATATTTTCACGACCTCTGGATGCTCAGCTGCTTGAAAGAGTACGTCGTCGAGAATCAATAGATGCGATTGATCTGGGGGGAATAAAACATCATCTTCAAAGGAATGAGGCAATCCTTCGATGAATTTAATTGATTTATTAATCTTCATCAATTCCGTATACAATGGTTGGAATGAAGTGTAGATCCAAACAATATTTTCAGGTACAGAATCCATCACATGTAGACAATTAATCAAAACATTTTTTACAAAAAAAGACTTCCCACAGCCACTCGGGCCTACCACAAGACTTGAAAAAGGAGTTTTAAATCTTGGATCAAAGTTAATCGCTTCCAGTTCACCCTGATGCTGCATTTTCCCCCTCAAAAACCAAATGGTAGCGTCGTTCCGTCTGGGAACAACCTCCGCTTGTCATAGACCACCCTGAAAGTTTTGGTAAATGAGTGATTCCTCAGATGGAACCCGTTTTTATCACGTTTGATGGAATGCTACGGTGCTTTGAGTACCTCGCCTCTCTCACCACCCAGGTAACCGTCAACAAGTCCTGTCATTGTATCAAAATTCACCCTTTCACAGCATTCTATGGTTCGCGATATCCCCTTTGCCCTCATCACAACCTTCCCCCTGGGCTTTGTCTGATACGAGTAACTCTTTGGCCCTGCGGCAACAAACTCCTGAATGTGTCCCCTGGTGGGAGCTCGTTTGTCAAGTCACCCAAATAGCTACCTGTCGGCAGAGAGCTCTCGCCTTCACGCACAACATAGATCACACTGTCTGTGTCAAGGTAGAGTACCCGTTCTTGGAGTTGGTGTAGGTATCTGAATAACTCTAGTCGTGCGTAAGCTGTTGTAAATGCGGCAACGAACACATTGGTGGTTTTGTTAGGGGGCGTTACACAGTTTTTGTTGTACTTCCATTGAATCATGACCATCTTGGGGTTCAGAAAGCTGAAGTATGTCACGACGAACTTCCCTGAAAACAGGAACTCAAAAAACTTGTCAGGGTGTTTAATGATTGAGGTTTGGGTTTGGTCATTTTTTTGAGCAAACTTCCCCCAAAGCGAATTCAAACACAGTTTGGCTACTTGACGTTTTGCCGGGTTTACTTTAATTTTTTCAGGGTCTAACTCTACACCCTGATTCACCATGAAATCCTGGATGTATTTCTGTTTGTCCTCCTCGCTCTCTACACCCTCAGGATAACCTGAAGCTTCCTGCTTGGTCTTCAAAAAGGAGTTGACATACTTTGCAAAGATCTGATCACTATGCTGCTCAAAGTGCCACACCTCAACGATCTGATCGATTCTGTAGCCGTGTGAAAGGGCTTCTTTAACCTCTTCAGACACCCATACACCTGTTAAGGCTCTCTCAGTGTCAGTGTGGGTGCAACTATGTGTCTGATTGTTCTCCAATGCACATGTGCGACAGAGGGTGAATACAAGCTTTCCATGATCTGTTCTGAATGGTAGAATGGGGAAATAAAGACCACGAGGTGGTGAAATGACTGCTTTGATAAATCCATAATAATTTCTAGGATCATCAAAGTTTTCCCTGATTATGATCGGGTGCCCTACAGGAAAGCTTTTCGTCTTCTGAACAAATGGGTAAAGACTACACACGTCCTGGTAAAGAACCTGCTCACCGGGGGCTGCAGAGTACCTCAACCTGACTGCACATGTACGCCCTCCAAAAAGCGCTTCACGGGGGGTAAGTGGTGCAGGAGCCTGGTAGGTCATCATGAACTGCTTCACATCAGCGTTACTCTTCTTCATTTCTTCCCACACATGTTCCCACATCACCTCGAGCTCTATACCGTACACAGTCCTCAGCACATGCTCCCTCTCCATGGTGGCAGCGTAGAGCTGCCCATAAGGCACACCGGTCAATGGACTCTCAGCTGTTGGATAGCGACAGGTGCTGCAGCCATGATGCTCACACCCATGGAACTCAAACCCTATTTTACGCTCCCCTACCTCCAGGTAACCGTCTAAAAAGTATGATCCAATCTTTTTCTCACCACCTCTTAGAGCATGCTGTATTCCAACCCTCCTTGTATGTGAAACATATTCCAACCATTCAACGGAAGCTGTGGAAAACTTTTTAAACTGTTCGCTGTAGTCTGTAGGTGAAGGCACAGCGAGAGTGTCTGCCTTCAAATGATTGCTTTGAAACACTTTCATACAAGCACTTGCGATGGTGATCCTGTTAAAAGGGTCAATCTGACTGTCGTTAAAAAACTCCTGACGAAACCTTGTACATCCTTGTAGGAGTATCTCCACATCATTCTTACAGTAAAAGAGAGCCTCCTTTTTAAAGTCAAACACGCCCTTGCTAACCTCAGCGTACCATGTATAGAATTCCTCCTGCTCAGCACGATTCATTCGCTCAACACCGTAAAATGATGGCAGCGGGTAAGAACCTACATAGCTCAGATTATCAGAGGATGAGAAACGGTGTGGGAAATAGCCCTTGCTATGGTCAGGAAAACCGAGGGCTTCAGGCATTTTACTAAGCTTCATGGCAAGGAAAGATAGGCTGGCAATGAACCTCAAACCGTAATCAGGATCAGTGATGCTCAGAATTTTACACCCTTGCATAATGATGTCAGGATTTAAACCCATCTCCGTCATTGCATTCAGAACAAGGTAGGAATCAAAAGCTCTAGCATTATGGGCTACACATGTGTAATTCCGACGGCCCGGCCTCCTGATTTCACGAATAAACTCCCGAATACAATCACTACCGTAGGCTGACCACTCCTCGCCAGATGTGGACTTTGAACAGATCAGAAATGGAACATGCTCACCCTGCGCACCAGGGAAAGTTTCAATATCGTAAAAAATCACCTTGTCACTTATTTCGCTATCGACAGAGCATGTTTGGATATAACATTTATGGTCCGATGCTGGCTGGTCCTTGTCAAGCTTACCCCCACAAATCCTACACTTCTTCCCTTGACACACATACTTCTTGCCTGTTGTGAGACTCTGGTTATAGTTTAACCCACAGTTGGGACATTTCTTCACCTGATCACAATGACTGACCATCACACGCGCCCTGGGTTTTAGCTCAGGTACTTTATGTCTATCGTAACACGTCTGGTTCTTGCAATATCTGTTACAGTCATGACAAAGAATCGGATTTGTAACCCCCTGAGCACACGCTGCATCATTGCAGACAGCGCACGAACCTTTGCATACATGATTGTATTTATGCCCTATAGGATTGAAACAGTAGTGACAAATATCCCGAGCCCCTATAAAACCCTTCAAGTTTTTGATCCCGTAGTAATGGTCTCGGAAGTGCAATAGAAAAACAGTCCTGCTTCGGTCCTCAAAGTCGGTCTGAATCTTCCCTAGAGCTCTCTCTCCCTCACTTCTGATGAAAACAACTATTTTTCTGTTCAACAACTTCTCAAATTTGTGGATATCGCCTGATCTGACGGGGGTGTGTTCTGAAAGGCCTGCACGCTGTTGCAACTCTCTACCGAGCTGTATAGCCGCATCGGAGCCGAGGCTAGGGTCTGCAACACAGGCTAAGCTAATAGCAAAACACAGTTTATCAGCTCGATCATTGTTCACAATGTATAGGTGGCATCTCTTCTTGTGTATAAGCTCGCAATCGAGAGACATTTCAGCTTTTCGCCTAGCTCCCCCGCTAAGATCACGCACTGTTTGAATTACAAACTCCAAACGCTCTGTTGAGGCTATTTCAGCATTGGATTGCATCAGATCATCTAAAAACGTTTCGAACTGATGCATGACGTTACTCCCCCCTTCATCGACAGAGAAAGTCACGCTGCGAGACACGCCGGGTCCATTAACCTCTATCTGCACAATATCGTTAGTGTTAACCAGCGGTGTCACCCGGTCTGATAAACCCCTGAGCATATTCATTATGTGATTATGAAATCCATACGGACACGGATGATCACCCTCAGGCCGGACAAAGTTGTGTCGGATCTCTATGTTATTGAATTCGTCACGTACATTGATCTGAAATTCTTCATCTTCCTGACTAGACGGTTGAGGACTATTTAGCTCCTGTGAGACATTCATAGTGACTGGTTGATGTTGCTATTTAAACACACGATCAGAAAAAAAAAAGGACATGAAAAAACATTCAGAGTCAGACAATACACAAGTTGGAGAAAGCTCCAGACAGTCTCACTGTTAATTGAAGTAGCAAGGCTGGCGTTGGGCAGATCCGCTGAGGTCCAATTGCAAACAGCTCCGCGCTTCGATCACGATCTATGATAAAGCGCAGGTAAAAGTCAGGAATATAATAAAATAAATAAAAATACGGTAATACCAGTGTCTAAACAGTCAACATAATTTTAAAAACAGTAAACTCACCTCAGAGCGGAGTTTCGCTTTGTAACAACCCCAGTGCCTTTTTCCCGCTCCAGCCCGAAACCAGAGTCAGACAATATACAAGTTGGAGAAAGCTCCAGACAGTCTCACTGTTAATTGAAGTAGCAAGGCTGGCGTTGGGCAGATCCGCTGAGGTCCAATTGCAAACAGCTCCGCGCTTCGATCACGATCTATGATAAAGCGCAGGTAAAAGTCAGGAATATAATAAAATAAATAAAAATACGGTAATACCAGTGTCTAAACAGTCAACATAATTTTAAAAACAGTAAACTCACCTCAGAGCGGAGTTTCGCTTTGTAACAACCCCAGTGCCTTTTTCCCGCTCCAGCCCGAAACCAGAGTCAGAGCACTAACTGCAGTTGAGCGATACTTCTAGCTGTAACAGAGTATGTATGCTATGGTGAATCTATCGATAAGCCAGCAGCGAATCCATCTTGGTGCTATCAAACATCCGTAGACGACCGCACAATTGCGAGCTAAAAAAACATTTACTCACCTCGCTCCAAACCGATAATACAGGTCGCCGATGTGAAGATTTCCTGTAGTCGCTGTGAAGTTGATTTCCTCGCTGAACCCGTAACTCCAGCTGTTAGCAGGGGAAGCTCGGGAATCCCGCCTGGACTCAGCTCTGACGCGGTCTGACAATGACGCGGGCTTCTGGGATTCCCCTCGAATGAAGCCGGTGATACAGTCTTCGTGAAACCGCTGTTTTCTTTGTTCGTCGCAGCACCGCGCTCCGTGTCCTTAAGGTCGGATTGTTGAATGAGGTCCTTCCAGCATGCTGTAGAGATTAACCGTTTTCCGACAGCCTTTTATACAGGTAAATGCCGCCCGGTGAGCACCGCCCAAACCGGTTTACCCGACTTGCGGACGTAGGTGAAGTCAGGGGCGTGATAAATACAGCGAATACAAAGCAGAGCAGGGGCGTGTCAAACGCTGATTGGTGGACTGTTTTTTATCAGTAACTTTAGTAGTTTGATAGATTTCTTATTTCCAGCTTAAAGCACCCAGGTTTAAAGTGATGTTTTTTAAAATCCTTATCTGTTTTTAAAGACTGTGTAATGGTGCATTTTTAAAATCAACAAAAGGATGAGCATCTGCTTCAACATAGCTGTGGGTGAATAAATTCTCTTTTTAGTGCTCTTACAAGTTTAATTTATCATGGTTGAATTGTTAGAATCAGATGTAATGGTGTCTCTAGAGTGTTGGAGCTAATGTGGTTTTAAATTAAAGTCAGGAAGCTAAAAAGCACCTTTTAACTGTTTAAAATAAAATGGAATGCTCAAGGAGTCATGTTGAGACAGAGCCCATACCGTATAATATTAAAGGGACTTTTTCGGACATGTTCTGATGACACTGAGGAGTTAGATTCAAACCATTTGGGGCGCTATATATACTATAGGCTGTAATTTAATTTTTGAGCCACTAGGGGGAGGTATTTTCACATTTGGGTGTAATGTTACTTTGATCCACTAGAGGGGGCCAATTATACAATAGGCTGTTATATTAATTTTGAACCACTAGAGTGAGGTATTTTCACATTTGGGTGTAATACTATTTATTGGGCCACTAGGGGGAGGTATTTTCATATTTGCATGTCATTTAATTTTAGAGCCACTAGGGGGAGGTATTTTTAGATTTGCATGTAATGTTACTTTGATCCACTAGAGGGGGCCAATTATACAATAGGCTGTTATATTAATTTTGAACCACTAGAGGGAGGTATTTTCACATTTGGGTGTAATACTATTTATTGGGCCACTAGGGGGAGGTATTTTCATATTTGCATGTCATTTAATTTTAGAGCCACTAGGGGGAGGTATTTTTAGATTTGCATGTAATGTTACTTTGATCCACTAGAGGGGGCCAATTATACAATAGGCTGTTATATTAATTTTGAACCACTAGAGGGAGGCATTTATAAGTTTTGGTGTAATAGTATTTATTGGGCCACTAGGGGGAGGTATTTTCATTTTTTGCATTTAGTTTAATTGTAGAACCACTAGAGGGAGCCATTTAGTGCCATATTTTGACAGGTGGGCGTGACCATCAGGGGGCGTACCCTATTTCGACAGGTGGGCGTGTCCTATTTTGACAGGTGGGCGTGGCCACCAGGGGGCGTACCCCATTTTGACAGGTGGGTGTGTCCTATCTTGACAGGTGGGCGTGCCCACCAGGGTGCGTATCCCGTTTTGACAGGTGGGCGGGGCCATCAGGGGGCGGGGCTTAGTGTGACAGGTGGGCGTGGCCATCAGGGGGCGGAGCTTATTGTGACAGGGCGGAGCTTGTCCCGGCAGCCAGGGTGCCCGCAAAAGTGGGCGCAACCGGTAGGGACGTAACCGGAAGTGGGCATATCCGGACGTGGGCGTACCCGGAAGTGGGCGTGACCGGAAGCGGGTGTGGTCAGGGGGCGTGGCCGGAAGGGGTGTGGTCTCATTTGCATTTTGACAGCTAGTGGTCTATACTTTCTCTGTCATGTTATGATTGGACACATTAAATTATAGATTCAGTGGTTTTGTTAATTCTTCCCTGGCAGTTCTAAAAGATATAGCAGCTGAGATCTACGAATTGAGCTTAAATACTGTATACATGGAGATTGATCTATAATACAGGTGTTTATTGAACTATAATATCTTTCCGTAACAGGGTGCAAATCTAGTCACACCTGTTTAACAGGAGATTTATATAATTGGATGTTTCTGAAACAGTTCTGTTTCAGAAAAAGGGAGGAGATTCTTAGGCACTAGGGGAACTTAAATTTCAATTATTTTTTACAAAACAAAGCCTTTCAATTTGTCGCTTTAAAAGCATTTCAGATAAATAAATAAAAAACTGCATTTGTTTAGGGTTCAACAGTTTTTTTGGTTAAATAGGTTGTAATTATAGTTTTCTTTTATAAGTATTGGGCTTCGGCAGCTCAGAAAATGATGTGGTAAAATCTTATAAGACTATAGGTTTAATGAACTTAGGCTGTTAGCAATGTAAATGAATAAAATTAGACTGATCCTTTTCGGGGGGTTGAGCTTTAAAGCAGCAAAGTATTTTTCTTTTGAGCGGTCTGTCATGCTCATGATGCCACTTCCACAATCCAAAAAGACCAGATGTTTCCTGTTTTCCATCCTGTTTTGGCACCTTTGTGCGGTTGGTTGTTTTAGCACACAACCCATTCATCTTACCTTGTGGCATGTTCATGCATGTAGTGTTTGTTTGGAAGTTTTTATTTACATTACAACCTCTACTATATATTTTGAAGAAAAATTCTTTATGGTCTAGGTTGTTCTAGTGTTGCTCACTTTTGATACAGGATTTTTAGAGTGCACTTTGCGTCAATGATGATTTTTGTGATTTACATACAGCAAAAGTATTAGCTTTTTCTACAGATAGACCTAGTTTGTAAGCAGTCTGGATAATAATTTGATTTTGTGTTAGTGCGGCCGATCAGTGCAGCACTACTTAAGACTATGAGGTGAGTGAGGGATTTGATAAAAAAAAAGGACAAATCCATAAGAAATGAATCTCAAATTAGATACAATTCTCGATAAATCAAACAGGAAAAAGCAAATTAGTTGCGAGCTCTTCTTTTAGGCTTTGTTGACCAGGTGAGAGACCAGCAGCCAACAAGACCACAATCTCTCAGGTAATCAGACTAAAGAAATAGGCTGGAGTCAATGCACTCCCACTGAGGAGTCAGAACGAACCTGAGAGGACATCCAGGAGCAGCAAGCCAGAGCGGGAGAAGAACAGCAAGGAGCAGACCACACAACCTACTTGAACCCTCTGCTGAAAGGTTTCCAACTTCAGCACACCTGCACCATCAGGTGGCAGGGCGGCTTGGAGCACAGAGCTGCCCAGCTGGGGCAGCAGGGTTTAAAGGAAAAGAAGCGGAGACCCCTGCCAAATGGGGCAGAACGATCCTCTGGTCTGCGTGCAGTCCTTAGAGTTTTCAAACTCAGGGCTACTGAAAAGATACACTTTAGCTGCACATAGGTGATGTGCTGGCAACCTCTCACCTTAGGTCATAGCCGGACGACCACAATTCCCGGCCAGAACAAGATGACTTGACTGCTGATCCAAAAAGTTCCAGAGAAGATGGACTCAAAATTGAAATGATTCTATAAGTGTGGTGCCTGACATTTTTCCTTATATATAGTGATCTCTTATTTTTAAGAGATCAAAAGAGGGACATGAAGAGATAGAAATTCTGTTAATGTTGTATGAGGGTTTAATTTTGTAGTGCATGTGAAAACACTTAGAAACAGTGAACAATCAAGAAGAATGTGGTACATCCTGTGTGCCTTGTGTGAAGAAGCTGTGACCATTCTGTGAACGAAGATCTATGTGGGAGAAGTTTCCTTTTCTTTAACTCTTGTTTCAATAAAAACCTTATGCTGAGATAAAGCTGTGCTCAGTTACTAGAACTGAGTCCAGCGAACAATGTCTCGCTGTTAAAATATATAATTGTTGTTTGTTGTTCTTATTGCTCCTTTTTACAGAAATGAACGAGCACGCGGGAAAGTGAAATGAGAGCTCAGAGAGCCCAGGGTCATAAATTAAATGTGTGTCTGTTCCTTTAAGATAGGCTTCAAATTAGAGTGAAAACACCTTCTCAACACTTTCAATGTGATTGGATGTGTCTGTGTGCGTCAAATCTTCAGATCCATCCGCTGGGAAAATGGAGAATTCTCCTTTCTGCTCATTAATGGAAGTCAAACTCTTCGGTCAGCTAGCCCAGCTGGCTTGTTGACGGCCTCTCTGCGTAGCTGATGAAGCCGGGCGTGCCTGTCCACATTGGTCTCGAAAATGTCCACGTCTCCCAGAGCGATAGCAACGGCATTGAAACTCTGCGGTGGTCAGCTGACTGCGGACGGCTGTGGTGTTGCACTCTGTGTCTTTGTCCACCTCTGAAATGACGTTGGCCTCTCATCCTGTGATCCTGTGTCACATCTGAATACATTGTTACAGCCGCAAGATGCAAATCACTTTCTCTTTTTGTCTTTAATTCATTTTCTCTCCTCTTTATGAGTTTCTCAGAATGCAAAACATACTTGTGCAATTTAGAATAGCTCATTCCTTGGTCCAATCCAATATATTTATCAATTACCTCGGTCCGCAGCTCTGGAAGTATCTGAGCCAGATATAGTTCGAAGCCTGTGTATATGGCTTACCTCAGAAGCTTTACGCTCCGCCGCGGTCCTGCTGTCTTTTCCTCTGGTTCTTGTGGACATGGGGAGGAGTGCAAGATGGCTGCTTCTTTACGTATCAATTTGATGTGCGGTACTCCGGATTGGTGGGCTCTGCTGCTTGAGGTTCTGCTGCTTGAGTGGCGCGTGCCTTTGGTTGCCCTGGCTGCCAATCATCTTCGGGACCCGCCTCTGCTTGCTCAGGATTGGCTTCGTCTCCCTTCACGTCTTGCGCAGTCGTCGTTGATTGGTGCTGCGTTGGTGGAGCGCAGTCCAGGTCTGTGTCAGGATTCTTCTATCTATCTATCTATCTATCTATCTATCTATCTATCTATCTATCTATCTATCTATCTATCTATCTATCTATCTATCTATCTATCTATCTATCTATCTATCTATCTATCTATCTATCTATCTATCTATCTATCTATCTATCTATCTATCTATCTATCTATCTATCTATCTATCTATCTATCTATCTGTCCAAATACAACGCAACAGTTACTAATGGCCAGAGACATGCAATTTGGAGTCAACCTTCTTGTTTAAACTTTTCCGAAAAGAATTAATGACACAACTGTTTTACATGTTGGACAACATATAGACGTCATTCCACGGTAAAATGACCGTACAGCTCCGATGTCCATCTTTATTAAAACAAAGATCAAGAACAACAGAGACTTTTTAAGGAGAAATACAGTACATGAACAAACAAAAGCTATGGATCTACGCCCTCTATCATGTAACTGTATCTGTTTATTATTAAAATTACCTTAAATTCTTGCTTATAAATAGAAAGTATTTTTAGTTTTTACAAACATACAAATGAAATAGGGCATCGACGGGGGTGATGCTCCCAATAACTGAGCATCCCCCTCGTCCTGTTATCAACTTTTTTTTTGCTTTCTTTAATATAGAAAGTACTCTTACATCAGTTCTTTTTGTTCTTTCTGTGTTTCTGCTTTGCCTTCTCGAACCCCCAGACAATCGTGGCAGATGGCCGCTCGTACTGAGCCAGGTTCTGCTGGAGGTTTCTTCCTGTTAAAAGGGAGTTTTTCCTCTCCACTGTCGCGATATGCATGCTCAGTATGAAGGATTGCTGAGGGATTGCTGTGGTTGGAATCTGCATTAACGGGGTGCAACTGCCAGTCAATGACTCAATGCAATCTGCTGGGATTCCTTACATAGAAAACTAACTAAAACTTTTAACTGGTTGGAATGTTTGTATGATTGTATTGAAATTACTTTTCTTGTAAAGTGCCGAATCGGCGATATATAAATAAACAGAATTTAATTGAAATTCAAATAGCCATGAAATGAAACAATTATGAAATATCTTTAAACCTTTATAAAAATGGCACTTACATTCCAGTCCTAATTGTTACTGCTGGGGCATTACAATTACCAAAATAATATAAAGCAACATTTTTAGATTCATTTTTACATTGTTCATGTCTTTAGGTATCAAAAATAACATTTTATTACTCAAACCATCTGTTAAACTCTAACCATAGAACATGCTTACAGAATCAAAACAAGACCTCTAAACACATTACTAATCTTTTTCAAGAAGAAGACACAATTTATTAACTGGTCTTTCCAAAACAACACTTTTGTTCATAAAGGAAACTCTTCTTATCTGCCCTTTAGCATAATAGATAGATTTTCCACTTTTCTCATTAACCTCTTGATGCACTGTCATCTACTATAAGAACAACATCACCAGGTTTTAGATTTATTTTCACCTTCAACCATTTTTGGCTCTCTTGCAAAAGTGGAATATATTCTTTGACCCAACGTTTCCAAAAAGTATCTGACAAGTACTGGACCTGTCTTTATCATCTCTTTGAATACAAGTCCTCCCTTTGAAACAGTAGTATCGTGTGGTGGAAAAATCCCTATGTAATTAGGATTTAAGTATATATTCTCTGTCTAATGAATGTATTTAGGGCGAGATGACATAGTTAGGGGAAGCAAGCCTAATGTTTCTGATAAAGATGTGTCAGATCACCAGAGAGACGGATGTTGGAGCAGCAAGATAACTAAGGACAGTCTGACCTCGGATGAGCTGGTTCATGCCTTGCTATCGGACTGGCATGAACCAGTTCTCCAGAGGCTGGGCGTGAAGATTGGAGAAGGTGTGCTGGAGAGATAAACAGTGATTGCTGAATACTATTTAAACTGTTAGTCAGAAAGGTTGGGTACGGCGATGCACGAGTAATTTCTGTCCCCTCCATGTTCTGTCCGGACATGTTTGTATTTAATACTTAAACGCCTTCTGGGACTCAGTCTCCTTTTATTATAGAAACCCTGATGTATTTTCTCCCATTACAATCGGCAGTACTTGTTGTCTTTTCACAAGAATTAAGTGATTCGGGGTTAACGCTTCTAAATTGTTATTATCATTTTCTAATTATCCTTAGACACTCTTGTAATACGTCGATCATTGTTTATAGACTCCACCTCACAGAACAAAGTGTGGAGACTGTGATTAACAAGAGTCTGCTGTCTCAGTAACTGGTTAAGTATCCTCACAGAAAGTATCTGCCTTTCCCAAATCCCACCAAAGTGAGATCCAGTTGGTGGTTTGAATATCCATGTGATGCCCTTTTGGAGAAGTGTATCAGAGATTTCAAACTGATTCCAATCTTTAATTGCTTCATCTATTCTTTTCTCTGCTCTCACCAGATTTGTACCATTGTTTGAGCGCATAACAGAAACTTAACCTCTTCCAGCCACAAATAGTCTAAAGGTATTAAATCAAGAGTCCATTTCAAATGAATGAGTAATGTCTATGTGAATTACTCTTGTGGTAAGGCATGTAAACAGAACACCATACCTTTTGACAGTGCTCCTTCCACATTTATCCTCGAAAGGCCCAAAACAGTCTATTCCTAAATTTGTGAAAGGGGAATTGTCCAGAATAAGACAATCTTATGGCAAGTTTGCCATTTTCTGTCAACCTGGTTAGACTGACAACATTCTCCATTGTACACACTTTGAAAGTATTTTCCTCAAGACTGCATTAGCTTTGGGAATCCAATACTTTTCTTTCCCATTGGATATCATAATGTTTCTACCACTATGTCCTGTTTGTTTGTCAATATGTCTAAAAATCAGAGAGGACAGATGGTGGTCCTCTCAAAGTATAGCCGGATGCTTTGCATCAAATGGTAATGCAGTTTGGTTTACCCTTCCACCAACAGACCCTTTCCAAAAAATTACAATATCATGGAAAAGTTTTTTTTTTCTTTCTATAATACCATTAAAAAACCTTAAACTTTTATAGATTATCGATTCAGGACCCACAACTTAAACGATTTCAAGTATTTAGTTGTTTATCTGTACATAATTCGGGCTTCCAGCTCAGAAAACCCACAAAAACAGGAATTAAAAAAATTTGAATACTATGAAGAAATCAGCCCAAATTTTACAGGGCATGAAAGTTTTAAACTGGGTGTCACACACTACTCATCTATTAAACTCAAAGCACCTGCACAGGTTTTCCCAGGTGTCATTAAACTGCTTCCCTTTGGTTCAATTGTCTCAGTTAGGTTCAGTATGGGGAAGTCTGCCAATTGGCCAGAAGACCATCATTGATACCCTCTATAGGATGGGTAAGCCACAAAAGTTCATAGTTAAGGAGGCTGGCTGTTTAGACTGCTGTGTCCAAGCATATCAATGGAAAGTCTAGTGGAAGGGCAAAATGTGGCAGGAGAAGATGCACCAGCAGAAGAGCTGACCTTGGGTTTCAGCGGACTATCAAACAGAGAAGATTCATGAATCTGGCAGAGATCCAGAAAAAGTGGAATGAGACGGGAGTCACAGCTTCAGAAACAAACCACATTCAGACGCGTCTCAACTGGACCAAGGAGAAGAAGGACTGGACTGTTGGCCTGTGGTCCAAGGCCCTCTTTTCCGATTAAAGTAAAGTGTGCCTTTCATTCGGGAATCAATGTCCAAGGGTTTGGAGGAAGATGGGTGAGGAACAGAACCCAAGCTGCTTGAGGTCCAGTGTGAAATATCCACAGTCAGTCAGGATGTGGGGTGCAATGTTTGGTAAACAGTGCTTTTTTAAATCCAAGGTCACTGCATCAGTCTACCAGAATGTTTTAGAGGACTTCATAATTCCTTCTGCTGATAATCTGTATAAAGATGCAGATTTCATCTTCCAGCAGGACCTGGCCCCTGCCCATACTTCCAGAAGCACCAAAACCTGGTTTGATCCCCATGCCATCACAGTGCTTGACTGGCCAGCCAACTCGCCGGGCCCAGACTCCATTGAGAATTTATGGGGTTTTAACAAGAGGAAAATGAGGGGCACCAGACCCAAAAACAAAAAAGGGCTCACAGCAAGCATCAAGGAAATCTGGGCTTCAATAACTCCCAAGCAATGCCACAAGCTGATGACTTCAATGCCACGGCGCATCAAGGCGGTGATTAAGGCAAAGGGATTCCCTACCAGGTATTGAAGAATGACATATCGTTTTGAAAGTACCATATTTTGATTGATTTGAGGTGATCCGAATATATTGGGGGTTTTTTCTGTTAAAACTGAGAAGTGAATGGTAATTTCTTCACAATATTCTAATTTTTTTAATTCCTGTTTTCGTGGGTTTTATGAGCTGGAAGCCAAAATTATGTACAAATTAACAACTAAATACTTTAAATCATTTAAGTTGTGGGCCCTGAATCTATAATTCATGGAAGTGTAATGTTTTGAATTGAATGATGTAAATAAATAAACTTTTCCAAGATATTCACATTTTTTGGAAAGGGTCTGTACTCTTAAAATCCCATTGTCCATTACAGGATCTAGTTTGGCAATGTGACTGGTTCTTTTGAGCCTTTCTCCCTTCTGCAAAGTTATTTTATCTTTGAAACATTGATTTAGACAAAACTGAATAATTTCACTCTCTGCATTTTCTAGCTCTGTAGCTGCCAGTGATTCATTTGTGTTTCTCCATCGACCCTTTCTGGTCTGGGCAGGTTGTAAAGGTGACTAGATGGGAATGGAGCACCAGGAAAGAGGTCGATGAAGCAATCATATGGACGGTGAGGAGGGAGAGAAAAGGCTTTAGCCTTACTGAAAACTGGGGCGAGGTCATGATATTCCTCAGGGTTGTTATCCAAACAGGGTGGCTCCTCCTTGTGGTTAGAAATGATGGTTATGACAGCAGACTGAAGGCCAGATGACAGGCAATGAGTGCTCCATGTTAGGTACCTTAGGTGTTTGGGTTTTGAGTTTTAGTTATTTCATTTCCTTATTCAGTTCCTTATTCTTTATTCATTATTAATTTACATTAACATTTTAGTTTATTTCTTGGTGTTTTGTTATGTTATTTGAGTTTTTCCTTCCACCATGTTTTCTCACCCTCTTTTAGCCTCAGGTGCTCTTTTGTTAGGTTTCTCGTCTTTTATTGCTCAGGTTCATAGTTAGTCCTCATTCCTCTTTAACACAATTCTGTCTAGTCCTTTCTTATGTTTTGTTCTTGGCCTTCCTCTCTGTTTTCCTTGCAATTCTGCATTCCTTCCCAGCTACTAATTGCCTCCACCTGTTCTCTCCCTCTCACCTGCAACTGCTTCCCACTAATCTGTCCTCAAGTTTCTCTGCCATTTCCTCACTCCCTCCTCTGTATTTAAACAGTTCTCATTCACTCATTACTTGCTGGTTCCTCGTCAAAGATTCCGTCATTCTACCTCTTGTGTTTTCTTTTCTGGGTCAGCTTCCCTGAGTTTTTGGACTTTTACTTCTGTCATGAATGTAAGGACGGACCCGGATTCAGAGAGTGGTTTTGAGAAATTGTTTCCCATGATTTATTCAGTAAAAGTCGGGTAATCCAAGAAGATTTTTTGTGAAGCGAGTATTGAGGCTTGTGTTGACTACGTATGTAGTGACGTTCTAGGCTTCGCTGACATTCGTTGCCACATGATCTATCCAGGAACTGGCTCGCCGATATTCACGAGATTAGAAATATAAGGGGGAGCAAAACGCCACTAATTCCGCCATCACATTATGTTGTCGTAGAATCGTAGCGACTTAGTTGAGCATCTTTTTGTCCAATGGAACCAGCAAGGAAGGAAAGATATTAACCTGTCTGGCAACATTTCGATCTCATTTCAATAATTTGTTTATCCTAACTTGTTCAAACTTGTTGTGAATGTTCTGCTGGCCTGCTTCATCTGTGCCCGGTGTTGTGCCACTGATAGGTAGGATTTGGCTAGTAATAATTATGAATAATTGCTTAGGGCAATTATTAATAAGATTAATAATTTTATGTAATATTTACCAAGTTTGGGGACACCACCTGGATTCCAGGAATATCAATAGACACATTTTTCAGTCTCAGTTTATGTTTATGATTGCGTGCCTGATAAGGCTGAGGTAATTAAACAATAGATGAAGGAATAAGTTCTTGGCGTTCTTTGATCAGTAAGTTACTACACATGTAGGTGAAATAACAACGGTTTTCCAAAATACAAGTTTATTACAAAAAGAATTCAACTTTCAGTTAACATTCTTTACTCAACAAACTCACTAAGCTAGTAACACACAACTAAAGTACTAAGAAAAGAATAATAATAATTAAACTAACACCCAAAATTAAACAGTAAAAGTGATAAATATGCAAAGAAGTAGAAACAATAACCAGTAAATTGATAATGATGTCACAGTTCAGAAGGAATATGTTTGCTTAAAGCCCAAGGCTTGTATTGAAGAGTTTTGTGAATGAAGCTAAATTAGTTTTAAACTAATTGTGGTTTGTTTCAGATTAATCAGCACCTTCTGGTTTGTTTTCAAACCACCAATTCACAATGCAAAGCAGAAGTGAAGAAAAACATTGTTTGGAGGAAGCAATGTTTTATTAAAACATTTGCTGAATTAGAAATCAATAACCTTTAGAGAACTGATTCTGTTTTATGGATCGGTCCTCGCTGTGATTGATATAATTTTAATTAATATTTAGACTTTATGTTGAAGTTAACGGCCTCAGAGGGGGAAACCAATTATGTTGATCTAATTTAGTATTTAGACTTTACCAAAAAGGCGATTTCAAAAATGATTTAAAAGATTCGTTTTAGTGTTTAAACTATCTGTTTTAAAGTCGATCTCTATTTTAAATACCATTAATGGCAGTCTTTATTGTTCATGAATAAAGAGCAGTCAAAGGCAGGCCCACGTGGTTCGCTGGAGCATGTAGCCTACAGCTAACTCACGTGGAGCTGCTTAAAGCCGCTCTGGTTCATTTACTAAACACCAAACAAAGGAAAGCTGTCGGACTGAGTAACTCAGGTTGGAGGATATAAAACGACTTTCCATCGGAAACCTCGAAAATCACTGTTTAAACTTCCATGTCGACCGGCCTGTTTGTACCCAAACAATAAATGAAATCTTACACAAAGTAACAAATCACAGTGAAAACAAACAACCCTTAAATCTTGTTATTCTAAACAAATCTCGCTTCTGCCCAGACAGACCTTATTGAATGATTAAAGTTCTCCAGGTTGCTCCGTGGATGATGGGGGAAGCTAAACAATGTTAAAATAGCTGCAGTTGGTTAGCAGTGGGAGGCCTTATGGCTGTTGGATTGCGGGCAGCAGCCTTCAGCTGGGACGGCGTGTCGTCCTCTCCGGCTTGGCTAAACAGCAATCAGCTCCACCTTCCTTCACTGACACAGTACCTTGTCTGCAGCTTTCCAGCAAAGCATTCATCCCTGTGCATTGTCGCGGTGGGTGTAATGTCTTGAGTCTAGACGCGGCTCTGCGGCATGCAGTAGCTTGTTAGCGGTCCATTTCACACGGCAGCGTCTGTAATTCAGAAAGCTTCTGCAGGGCTCAGGGCAGAACAGTGGGGTTTATCTCATCAGTGGTTTGCGATTCACCTGATCGATCAGCAGTCTTTGTCGTCCTTGGAGTGAGTTTCTCCCAGAAACTTGCGTCCTTTCCCCTTGCCAGCGAAGGAAGGATCTCCTGGGGTCTCTCCTGGCACTGTCTGGCTGGAAGCCCAAGTGGAAGAGAGTGACTTTCACATGGTGAGGGCCTTATAAAAGCTCTGGATTTCTGGATCTTGGCTTGCTTCAGGAATGAGGTAAAAACTTCAGATTCAAACCTGAGAAATGCAGAGGAGAAAATCTGGGTCAAAAGAGGCACAGGGAACATGAAAAAACTTGAAGATTTCAGGAATCCCAAGGTGGCTTGCACTGTGTATTTTGAAAAGCATTGGTCTTTGATAATTGGACACTTTTGAAAGTTATCTACACATCATGGACAAAGCTTTTTTCTAAATGCATACGTAATAAAGGCAAAAAGAAAGTGCAACCTCTATCAGTTGTAATATGTGGCATACTATAATAACCTGATCTTTTCAAGGTTTTATCATTTACATATAACTTCAACTTGAAAGTTATAAATGATGCCCCACTGCAAGGCCCTCAATTTTCCTAAATTGTATCAATATTTATAATTATGGGGGAAGGTTTCAGAAAACATGATTTATTATTTATTCAGTATCTAATTATTTAAACAATTTTGACCAGAGCATTTCCGATTTTGAACCAGAGATGATCAAATGGATTCCAGTTTTAATTTAGTGCAGAAACAGAGGTTTTGAACTGGATACTGACTTTCGTGCCATTAGCCATTGTGGGTACACAGTCATATTTTTAGCAGTGCTCAAACAGTACTAAACACAGGTTTCCAGGGAAGTCTTTCAAAGGGCTTGGGCAGCCCGACAACTGCCCTGTGTAGGGAGCTATATCTGTTAAGTCTGTCATATGGATCTTTGAGATTCTTGCGTAGAAAAAAATAGAAAGTATGCCAGAGACCATCTGGATGGTCCAGAGGAGGATTGGGAGAATGTCATGTGGTCGGATGAGACCAAAATAGAACTGTTTGATATAATCCCAACTCGCCATGGTTGGAGGGAGAAGAATGCTGAGTTGCAACCCAAGAACACCATACCCACTGTAAAGCATGGGGGTGGAAACATTATGCTTTGGGGTTTCTTTTCTGCAAAGAGGCCTGGATGACTGAGTCATATTAAGGAAAGAATGAATAGGGCAATGTATCATGAGATATTGTGCAAAAACCTCCTTCCATCAGTGAGATTTTTGAAGATGAAACTGCTGGATTTTCTGGCATGACAATGATCCCAAACACACCGCCCAGACAACCAAGGACTGGCTACATGAAAAGCATTTCAAGGTTCTGGGGTGGGCTAGCCAGTCTCCAGACCTCAATCCAATAGAGAATCTGTGGAGAGAGTTAAAAAGCCAATTATGCCTAGTTACATCCCTAAAACATCACAGCTCTGGAAAAGATCTGCATGGAAATATGGGCGAAAATACCACCTACAGTGTGTGCAAACCTGGTGAAGACCTATAGGAAAACTTTGACCTCTGTCATTGCCAACCAAAGTTACATTACATAGTACCGAGGTGAACCTTTATTAACCAAATTTAATACATTCTTTAAAAATCATATAATGTGATTTCCTGGATTTTTTAAACATTCTGTATCTTACAGTTGAACTCCACCTATGATAGAAATTTCCTACCTCATCTTTTTAGGTGGGACAACTTGCACAATAGATGGCCGCTAAATACTTATACAAATACTTTTCTTGCCCCACTGTATACTCTAGTCAATGAAGCAAAAAGAAACAATGAACACTCAAATATTACCACTTCCGTGTTTATAGAGCAGAGATTCAGAAATACAGTATATTGTACCATTTGCATTTGGGGTTTTTTTCCTAGCAACAAAGACAATAAAACCAATCTATAGATGCATTACAACAAAATCAATAAACCCAGCTTTAAAGGGAGTCAGTCAGTTTAAAATGCCAATAACAACAATGAGTGAATATTGATTGTGCATGAATGCAGTGGTACATCTGAAAGAGCAAAGCCAATCTCAATGAGGTCATATTTTGTGAAGTTAAATTGCACCACTTGCCATCTTGACAGCCTACTGACCCCATATGTAGGACGGTCATGCAAAACCCAATTGGGCTGCTTATAGTATGTGAGCATGTCAAGTGTTATAAATGTCAAACCCAAGAAGAGAGACCAAAGCTGCAGCTGTCAGTGTGGGCAATGTAGGGGCTATTACACCAAGTATCAGGGGAGGCAGCCTGTCCTGCTCACTATGACAGTGTTTCAGTTCTGACCCAGCCCAGAGCCTCCACAGGGCTGAATCTTGGCTTGAATCTAGTTTTTTTTAGCAGCGTGGATTGTTTTAACAGTCTGGAAAGTTTTTGTTCATTATTGCTGTAAATGTATCTGAATCAATTTTTTTCAAGGTTTTGTAAAGAAAGCCTGTAAGAATATATTACCTAAGAAATAAAACCATCAAAGAAAACCTGATCTGTCAGATTCAGGACAACATACCTTCCTTTCTCATGTAGATTTTCTCCAGTTATTTACCATAATGTGGATCAAGTTCAGTTAAAGCTGACTTTATGAAGTGAAAACTTCCCCTTATAACTCTATTTTTTTAATGGCAGATCCAAATGCAACACAGACACTTGAAAACAGGTTGTTTCAGCTCTACAAAGTATTAAACCTGCTTTATGCTTCTTTCGTAATTGGGAAATAAGCCTGGTATGAGTGAGGTGATATCTTTCCCAGAGGACTGAGATGAGAAGAGCTGCAGGTTAAATCGTTAAACAATCTTCTCTTATTTTCATATTTAATCGCTGCACAATGAAAGACTACTCTTAGTTAGTATACCAGCGATGTAACTTTAGTTGCAGCCTCTGAATTATCTATTAATTCAGAATGTAACTGTTAAAGAAATGTTTTACTTCACAATCTCTTTCTTCATCGTGCCAAAAAGCTGGGGAAGAGAAAATATCAAACAATATTTATCCATCCATCCATCCATTTTCTTCCGCTTATCCGGAGTCGGGTCGCAGGGGCAGCAGCCTAAGCAAAGAGACCCAGACTTCCCTCTCCCCAGCCACTTGTTCCAGCTCCTCGGGAGGAACCCCAAGGCGCTCCCAGGCCAGCCGAGAAACATAGTCCCTCCAGCGTGTCCTGGGCCTTCCCCTGGGCCTCCTCCTGGTGAGACGTGCCTGAAACACCTCACCAGGGAGGCATCCAGGAGGCATCCTGACCAGCCACCTCAACTGACTCCTCTCGATGTGGAGAAGCAGCGGCTCTACTCTGAGCCCCCTCCGGATGACTGAGCTTCTCACCCTATCTCTAAGGGAGAGCCCAGACACTCTGCGGAGGAAACTCATTTCAGCCGCTTGTATCCGTGATCTCGTTCTTTCGGTCACCACCCAGAGTTCGTGACCATAGATAAGGGTAGGAACGTAGATCGACCGGTAAATCGAGAGCTTCGCCTTTCGGCTCAGCTCTCTCTTTACCACAACAGACCGGTAAAGCGCCCGCATAACTGCAGCTGCCCCACCGATCCGTCTATCGATCTCCCGCTCCATTTTTCCCTCATTCGTGAACAAGACCCCCAGATACTTAAACTCCTCCACTTGGGGAAGGACCCCATCCCCGACCCGGAGAAGGCACCCCACCCTTTTCCGGCTCAAGACCATGGCCTCGGATTTGGAGGTGCTGATTCTCATCCCAGCCACTTCACACTCGGCTGCGAACCGCTCCAGCGAAAGCTGTAGATCACATTCCGATGAAGCCAACAGGACCACGACATCTGCAAAAAGCAGAGACCCGATCCTGAGGCCACCGAAGCGGATCCCCTCAACACCTTGGCTGCTCCTAGAAATCCTGTCCATGAAAGTTATGAAAAGGGTCGGTGACAAAGGGCAACCTTGCCGGACTCCAACTCTCACCGGACTCCAACTCTCACCGGAAACAAGCCCGACTTACTGCCGGCAATGCAAACCAAACTCTGGCACCGGTCGTACAGGGACTTAACAGCCCGTTTCAAGGGGCCCGGTACCCCAAACTCCCTGAGCACCCCCCACAGGGCCCCCCGAGGGACACGGTCGAACGCCTTCTCCAAGTCCACAAAACACGTGTAGACTGGTTGGGCAAACTCCCACACACCCTCCAGGACCCTGCTGAGGTTGTAGAGCTTGTCCAGTGTTCCACAGCCAGGGCGACAACCGCATTGTTCCTCCTTGATCCGAGCTTCGACTGTCCGTCGGACCCTCCTCTCCAGAACCCCTGAATAGACCTTACCAGGGAGGCTCAGAAGTGTGATTCCCCCTGTAGTTGGAACACACTCTGTGGTCCGGGGGACCACCACACCGGTCTGCCAATCCAAGGGAACTGCCCCCGATGTCCACGCAATATTGAGATTAACCAACACAGCCCCACAACATTCAGGGCCTTGAGGAACTCTCAAATCTCATCCACCCCCGGACCCTTGCCACCGAGGAGCTTTTTAACGACCTCGGTGACCTCAGCATCAGGGATTGGAGAGCCCGACCCAAAGTCCCCAAACCCTGCTTCCAGATTGGAAGGCGTGCTGGTGGGATTGAGAAGGTCTTCGAAGTATTCCATCCACCGACCCAAAACGTCCCGCGTCGAGGTCAGCAGCACACCATCCCCACTGTAAACAGTGTTGGTGGCAGACCGCTTCCCCCCGCTGTGACGCTGGATGGTGGACCACAATCGCTTCGAAGCCGTACGGAAGTCGTTCTCCATGGCCTCTCCAAACCCCTCCCACGCCAGAGTTTTTACCTCCACGACTATCCGAGCCACACTCCGCTTGGCCTGCCGGTACCTATCAGCTGCTTCAGGGGTCCCACAAGCCAAAAAGTTCTGCCGGAGGTGTGAGTTGAAGCTCCTTCTGACAGGAGACTCTGCCAGATGTTCCCAGCAGACCTTTCAGGTCTGTCCGGCGTCCTCCCCCACCATCGGAGCCAACTCATCACCAGGTAGTGGTCAGTGGACAGCTCAGCCCCTCTCTTCACTCGAGTGTCCAGAACATGCGGCCGCAGATCAGCTGAGACGACAACCAAGTCGATCACTGAGCTGCGGCCTAGGGTGTCCTGGTGCCAAGTGCACATATGGACACCTTTATGCCTGAACATGGTGTTTATGGACAATCCATGACGAGCACAGAAGTCCAATAACAAGACACCACTCGGGTTCCGATTGGGGGGGCCATTCCGCCCAACCACACCCCTCCAGGTCTCAATGTCATTGCCCACGTGAGCGTTGAAGTCCCCCAGCAGAACAAGGGAGTCCCCGGGAGAAGCACTCTCCAGCACCCCCTCCAATGACTCCAAAAAGGGTAGGTAATCTAATCTGCCGTTTGGTGCGTAAGCGCAAACAACCGTCAGGACCAGTCCCCCCACCAGTAGGCGGAGGGAGGCTACCCTCTCGTTCACAGGGGTAAACCCCAACGTACAGGCGCCGAGACGGGGGGCAACAAGTATGCCCACCCCAGCTCGGCGCCTCTCAGCGGGGGCAACTCCAGAGTGGAAGAGAGTCCAACCCTTCTCGATGAGATTGGTTCCAGAGCCAGAACCGTGCGTCGAGGTGAGTCCGATGATGTCCAGTCAAAACCTCTCATCCTTGCACACCAGCTCCGGGTCCTTCCCCACCAGAGAGGGGACGTTCCACATCCCAAGAGCCAGCTTCTGCAGCCGAGGATCGGACCGCCAAGGTCCCCGCCTTCGGCCGCCGCCCGTCCTGCACAGCACCCGACCCCTATGGCCCCTCCCAGAGGTGGTGAGCTCATGGGAAGGGGGACCCATGTAACCTCTTCGGGCTAAGCCCGACCGGGCCCCATCTGTAGAGGCCCGGCCACCAGGCGCTCGCCAACGTGCCCCGCCTCCAGGCCTGGCTCCAGAGGGGGGGCCCCGGTGACCCGCATCCGGGCGAGGGAACACTGAATCCAATTTTCCAGTATAATTTTGACAGTGCTATACCAACACTTGATTTCCCTCTGGGATCAATAAAGTATTTTTGAATTGAATTAAATGAGATTAAAACTGCAACAGCTTGCCTGAATAGAGCTGTAAATTGACATCAGGCAAGGGCAGGTGATGCTAAAGCTCTCCATACTTACCCATTGTTTCTTATTAATTGTAAAAATGCCATGCAATACATTAATCACCTTGAGGAACTAGATAACCCTACCAATCTCAGTGTCATAATCTGAAGTTATCTTATAAAATAAGAAAAATGTGGAGAGTCTCTGCTTTTGACATTAAAGAAACGTCTGGAAGACGAGTCAGGCTCTCAGACCTAGTCAGATTCTTAAAAAGTCAGAAAATTAGAAAGGAGCATCAAAAGGAATGGGTAGAGTTCCTTAAAGAAAGGGGACTTTGTTTTTCATGCTTGACTCAAGGACATTCAAGTAAAGACTCCAAGAAATCACTGAAGTGTGACTACTGTTCTAAAAGACATCCTAGTATGCTTTATTATGCAAATGGTGAGGGTGAAACAGTTGAGAACAAACCCAATAGTGTCCCTGAAAGTCCTGAAAGTGTTGTCCTAATAATATGTGGAACTTGTGGCGCCACCAGGGCCAGTAAAAACAGTAACATTCATGTTAAACTTAATAAAGGCAACAGCTCATTTGAATCGTTTGCATTTCTGGACAATGACAGGGAAGCAACATTTTGCTCTGAGTCACTGATGAGACAACTTGGCATAGACAGAAAAAACACACAAATCCTTCTCCGCACCATGGGTCAGAAAAGATTAGAGCCAAGTTACAAAGTTTCCGGTTTAGAAGTATTAGTGTAAAAGACAGTAAAATATCTGGGGCTCTTGTGCTTTGGGCGTTTTTTGGATGTCGAAGGCTCCTATCTCCTTTGTGCCTGCGTTAATTCCTGGGAGGCAGGTCGATGGCTCCTCACACCACCTATTAAACACACACACACACACACACACACACACACACACACGCGCACGTCTTGCTATGCTTGTGTTGACATTGTATTGACTTCCATTGATTTTACTATGCCTAACCCAGACACTTTCCCTAAACCTAACCATTACTGATACATGCCTAACCCTAACCTTGATTTAAACCTAATTCACACCAAACCTCTAAACCTAACTAGTAGAATTTAATAGCTAGTTAAACATTGTGGGGACCAGGCAAAATGTCCTCACAACTACAAATGTCCACACAAGGCTGGTGGGCTGTCAAAGGTTGGTCCACATAAGTATAGCTATACATGCACGCACACACACACTCACACAGGTGTGGGGATTCCACTGTTTACAGATGCATTCTTGGGCTGAGGTTACCACAACTAAATCTTATAATAATCAGGACCATGAGCTTTTCAGTGACACTGTTGTAGTATTTATATACAGACCCTTTCCAAAAAATTAGAATATCATGGAAAAGTTTGTTTATTTCCATAATTCCATTCAAAACATTAAACTTCCATAAATTATAGATTCAGGGCCCACAACTTCAAGTATTTAGTTTTAGTTATTTAGGCTCCCAGCTCATAAAACCCACGAAAACAGGAATTCAAAAAAATTAGAACACTGTGAAGAAATCAGCTTAAATTAAACAGGACATGAATGTTTTAAACTGAGTGTCACATACCACTCATCTATTAAACTCAAAGCACCTGCACAGGTTTTCCCAGGTGTCATTAAATTGCTTCACTTTGGTTCAATTGTCTCAGTTAGATTCAATATGGGGAAGACTGCAGATTTGACAACTGGCCAGAAGACCATCATTGATACCCTCTATAGGATTTCTAGAGGATGGGTAGCCCACAAAAGTTCATAACTAAATAGGCTGGCTGTTCACAGAGTGCTGTTTCAAGCATATCAATAAAAAATCTAGTGGAAGGGCCAAAAAAAGGACCACTTTGTGACATGGTGTGGAAACAATCATCTTACCTTGAATGTGAACAAAACAAAGGAGATGATTGTAGATTTCAGAAGAAACATGGATAAGTCAAACACTGTTTCCATCATTGGAGAAGAAGTGGAGGTGGTTGAGGAGTATAAAGACCTCGGAGTTCACCTTGACAACAGACTGGACTGGAGACTGAACAGTGAAACCGTCTACAAGAAAGGACAGAGCAGACTGTACTTCTTGAGGAAGCTTAGGTCCTTCAAGGTTTGCAGCAAGATGCTGCAGATCTTCTATTAGACTGTTGTGGAGAGTGTAATCTCTTCAGCCATCACCTGTTGGGGTAGCAGCATCAGAGCCAGGGACTTAAAAAGGCTAAACAACCTGATAACGAAGGCTGGTTCTGTTCTGGGGACGACTGTGGAACCTCTGGAGATGATAATGCAAAAGATTCTTCATAAAATCAAAAAAAAAATGTGGACAACCCTGAGCATCCTCTTCATGAGACTGTCATACAACAACAGAGCGTCTTCAGTCGGAGGCTTCTTCAGTTTTGCTGCAATACAGACCTCTACAGGAAATCCTTCCTGCCCACAGCCATCATCATCTACAACAACTCCTTAAAGAATTCATTATATGTGCTATACCACCACTTAATTTCCCTCTGGAATCAATAAAGAATTTTTGAATTGAATTGAAATTGAAAATGTGACAGGAGAAGATGCACCAGCAGAAGAGCTGACTGTGGGCTTTCTCAAACAGAGAAGATTCATGGATGGCAGAGATCCAGAAAGAGTGGAATGAGGCGGGAGTTACAGCTTAAAAACCACCAGATTCAGACTCATCCTGGAGATCGTCTACAACTGTCCGGTTCCTCAGGTCAAACCACCTCTAAGCCTGATTCTGTAGGAAGCATTGGAGAAGAACAATTTGACTGTTGGCCAGTGGTCCAAGGTCCTCTTTTCTGATGAAAGTAAAGTGTGCATTTCATTCAGAAATCAAGGTCCAAGGGTTTAGAGGAAGACGGGTGAGGAACAGAACCCAAGCTGCTTGAGGTCCAGTGTGAAATATCCACAGTCAGTCAGGATTTGGGGTGGAATATCTGGTGCAGGTGATGGTAAACTCTGCTTTCCTAAATCCAATGTCACAATATCAGTCTACCAGAATGCTTTAGAGGACTTCATGATTCTTTCTGCTGAGGATCTGTATGGAAATACAGATTTCATCTTCCAGCAGGACCTGGCCCTTGCCCATACCGCCAGAAGCACCAAAATCTGGTTTGATGCCCATGCCATCACAGTGCTTGACTGGCCAGCCAACTCGCAGGAGTTAAACCCCATTAAGAATCTATGGGGTATTATCAAGAGGAAAATAAGGGGCACCAGACCCAAAAACAAAGAGCTGACAGCAGGCATCAAGGAAATCTGTTCCTTCCATAACTCCCAGGCAAGGCCACAGGCTGATGGCTTCAATGTCACGGCGCATTGAAGCAATGATTAAGGGATTCCCTACCAAGTATTTAAGATTGACATATCGTTTTGAAAGTACCATATTTTGATTAATTTGGTGTGATTCTAATTTCTTGTGATTTCTTCACAGTATTCTCATTTGTTCTTGTGGATTTTATGAGCTGGAAGCCCAAATTTTGTACAAATAAACAACTTTTCACCTCCAGAATATTGCTAAAATTAGAAACATCCTGTCCAGGAGTGATGCTGAGAAATTACTCCATGCATTTGTTACCTCAAGGCTGGACTACTGTAATGCTTTTCTCTTGGGAAGTCCACAGCATGCAATTAAAAGCCTTCAGTTGATCTAAAATACTGCAGCAAGAGTTCTGATGAATATTAAAAAGAGAGATCACATTTCTCCTGTTTTAGCTTCCCTTTATTGGCTCCCTGTTAAATCCAGAATAGAATTTAAGATCCTTCTTCTTACATACAAAGCCCTTAATAATCAACCTCCATCATACATCAGAGATCTGATTGTTCCATATGTTCCTAACAGAGCACTTCGCTCTCAGACTGAAGGTTTACTTGTAGTTCCTAGGATTTCTAAAAGTACAATGGGAGGCAGATCTTTTAGTTATCAGGCTCCTCTCCTGTGGAACCAGCTCCCAGTCTTAGTCCGTGAGGCAGACACTCTGTTTACTTTTAAGGCCAGGCTTAAAACTTTCCTTTTTGATTAAACTTATACCTAAAGTGGCTTATGTTATCCTGAGCTATCTCTTTAGTTTTGCTGCTATAGGCTTAGGCTGCTGGAGGACAGACTGACCAATTTTCTTCACTCTGCTACTTTCTTTTCTACTGCTCTCCAGTTGCATTATATGCCGTTATTTCGACTGTTAACTATGTTTTTCTCAGTGTTTTTCTCTCCACAGAAAGTACACTTGGTCTGGTATCCTGCTTAGCTACAATGCCCTCTTGGACGGGGGCGTCGACTGCGATGATGGTCTCGGTGGCTGAACATCCCCCGTGTCTTGTTATCAACTTTTTACTTTCTTTAAAATAGAAAGTACTCTTATATCAGATCTTCTGTGTCTCTGCTCTGTCTTCTCAAACCCCCAGACGGTCGTGGCAGATGGTCGCTCGTACTCAGCCAGGTTCTGCTGGAGGTTTCTTCCTGTTAAAGGGGAGTTTTTCCTCTCCACCGTCGCTACATGCTTGCTCAGTCTGAGGGATTGCTGTGGTTGGAAGTCTGCATCAATGAGTGGCAACCTCAAGTCAATGACTCAATGCAATCTGCTGGGATTCCTTAAATAGGAAACTAACCAAAACTTTAAACTAATTGGAATGTTTGTCTGATTGTATTGAAATGACTTTTCTTGTAAAGTGCCTTGAGATGACATCTGTTGTGAATCGATGCTATATAAATAAACTGAATTGAATTTAACTGAACTAAATACTTGAAATCGTTTAAGTTGTGGGCCCTGAATCTATAATCTATGGAAGATTAACGCTTTGAATGGAATTATGGAAAGAGACATTTTTCCACAATATTCAAATGGGTCTAATGTTAGGTTCTGTGTGAGTGACTGTGTTTTTCTGCACTGAGTGAGCCATTTATTCAGAGAAGATCTTCGCTGATTCCAGACACCTGTGAGCAATCAAGCCTGTCCTGGGTAGGAGTAGGCAGACAACCATTTGGCACCTGGCTGTTAAACCCCAGCGGCAGCTCCAAGCCTGATCTCAAGAAACCCAACTAGCAAGTAGAATTTAGTTTTTTTTATGTTAAAATGGGTGTAAAGTACCATCCCATTGGATCACACCTCAGCCCAGAAGATGGCGGTAGTGCACTAAGCATGCAAACCCAATGTTGCCAACTTAGCGACTTTGTCGCTATTTCTAACGACTTTTCAGACCCCCTTAACGACTTTTTATTCCAAAAAGCGCCTAGCGACAAATCTAGCGACATTTCTGACCACCCTTAGCTACTTTCCGTGAAACTTTGTCGCCAATATTTCCTGCATTTTAGAGACCCAGCTTGCTCCTTCCCGACGCTCAGAAAGGGAATGAGCTGCGCATGTGTACGCAGCATGATCAGAGTAAGGCCCGGCGCCATGGCCGGGCCTGAGCGGGCCGGGCCCACCCATTCACGTATCGGGCCCGCCCATGACAGATTGCGATCATACAGTCTATGATTATGATGCCTCATGCAAATGTATTGGCCCAAGACAACCACCAGAGGGTGAAATAGGTTACTAATCTGAAGTTTTGGATTCGGTAAAAGAAGACACTTCGGAAAAAGTGTTTGCTAAGGCTGTGGGCAGGCTTGCAGGTAGAACTGGAGATTTTTGTTCCAGTAACAATGGCGGCCGAAGCGGGAGGGGAGTACAGTTTTAAAAGTAAGTACATTAAAAACTTTAAGTGGTTGTGTTGTTTGGCTTTTGTTGTTGGTATAGACATGTATTTTAATATTATTTTGTAAATCATCGCTTGTAAAGGAGCTCGTATGTTGGTCTAATGATTCTCCGTGTATTGCCCCGCATATGTACAGCTAATTTTGGTTTTTGCAAATAAAGCAAAAAGACGACTCTTATAGGAGAAATAATTACCTCTTTACTGGGGCAAAATTGGGCCAGGATGGCATGGAGGTAAAATAATAAATCCAGTTACACACCTTATGCTTAGGAGTCTTATTAAGCCTAAAAAACTAAGTACTAACTAACTAACCTGTTATCTCAGTGTGATCTCTTGTGTTAATTAACACATTAATACAGTTGCCATGTTCCTCATCTTCACTTATTTTCTATTTATTTTATGAGAACAATTCTGATGGATCTGGAGGGGAATGTCACCCCTTGTTGGCCCAAAACAAATGAGATTTTAAAATTTTTATGAAAAAGTACTGTATGTGCAGCAGTGCATCAATACATAATGTATTACTGATCGTTTTAATAAATATAAAATTTCCTAAAGTTTTTGTTGTTCTTTTTGTAAACAGTTTTTTGATTTCTTGTTTAGGACATGAAGCAGCAAAAGGAGGCTGAGGAGGGACTGGATGGATCGACTGTTTTCTGTTTGTCAATTTATGTTTTTGTCACATTGGTTATTTAGTTCTATGGTTGTTGTTTATAACTTGATTAAAACAAATAGTAAATATCATCAAGTCATTTTATTAACAATTATATTCTTACAATTTTTTAAAGATATGAACATAAAGCTTATTTTGAACAATTTAAAATGACTATTGAAAAAGAAATAACAAAAATTGACATGAGAATAAATTATTGTTTAGTTATTTGTAGTTATTCATGCAGGATTAACCTGAATGACCTTCCTGCACCGTTCTTTAAGCTTTATTAGAATAAACAGGCAGTTTTCCTGGATCATCTTCATAAGGATCAGAGATGTGGATGGCGCGTTCCAGCTGAGACCTCTGAGTGGTCATTTCTGGTTGAATATCGGGGCTTAGGGCAGCTTCTTCGCACTGTCCACTGCTTCGTCCAGGGCTGACTCAATCGACTGCTGCCACATCACTAAGATGCGTTCAGAAGACAGTTTGTCCCACCAGAGAGCACCACTGATTTCTTCAAACCAGCCTCATCCTCTGCTACATCATCTTCAAGCTCATCCCCAGGAACCACAATGTTACAAGCACTGAGGCAGATGTTGTGTAGAAGAGCTCATGCTGTAATGACCTGCAATGATAAAACTTAAAAATGTTATGTTATTGTTGCACTGGTTGTTTAATAAAATCTATTCAGTCTATTCATTCAGAAAGTGCAGATTTGCAAGACATCACCAGGTTAGAAAAACGATTCAAATTCAAAAATATTTTATTGATGCCAAAAGGAAATTAGTGTGTGTGAGTGTACACAAACATTGTGTGGAGAAATTGGCTTTATATATATAGCCAATTTCTCCACACAATTTTTAAAACCAACTGAATACTAGAAAGGACGAGTCCTTCGAAGGATGCAAAATGGACATGATCCTAAACTGACATTCTGGTCCACACTTCTTACCAGTTGGTGGCAGTAACGCACCAATTCGTTGTTTGCCAGCCTTGAAAAATTATCAAGAAGAAGAAGCCAGCTATTAAGAGCATGCTAACCGGTAGTCATGATGTAAACATTCGGAGAAATATACGCAATGAAGGAATTTACAAAGGTTTTTAGCGGCAGAGTTGGATTGAGGAAGACTTTCGGACTAAGTACTTTATTGGAGTACATTAACTGGACGTAAAAGGATTGTTTTTGTTCGAGATGATGGCTCTGTGGATGTGCAGGCAGGCGCAGCTAAGAAGGGTGAGTTGGACATTATTTTTCTGAGTGTATCGGGACATTTTCCGCAGCGAGTAGCGTCACTGATCAAAGCAGCAGAAAAATAAGATAATCGACATGGAAGAAGCAGGGCTTGTTGTTCTGTGTGCTGTTATTAACTTATTTGCGAGCAAATCTTATTTTTACAAACCCGGTTCTTTGTTGATGTCTGTTCATTTCGATTTGAATCAGCGTGACTTAAACACAGCTCCCGCTGAGCGACAAGGATCTTCTATAAATGAAGATGGCTCAGTCACATACACATGCAGATACACAGTATGATTGTGAGAGTGGCTCAACCGCGGCTCATCTTGGAGAACAAGAACAAACGTATTACGCTGCATCTCAAACCTGTGGTGCATTCAAGGAACGTTCGAAATGTATGGTGACTTCAAAAGCGTAGGACATTTAAAAATTATGACAAAAAACCCCCCACTGAAAATAATATAATCAATAAACTTCTGTTTAATGGCAAGAAACATTTGATGCATGCTAAATATGCCCTACTTATTTTCACAAAGTACTAAAAAACAAACAACTATATTCTCTCTATTAATTTCATCTTCTTGAGATATCTCAGCAAATGTATGTTTCAGAACTTTAATTTTTTTTAAAGGTCTTTGATGTCCAGTTGCAATTTGATATTTTGTAGGCTACCAGGTTTCTCAACAGTTTACTTCAGGCAAAATAATATAACATGTTCCACAGTCTCTTCTTGAAGACAGAAGTCACATTTCCCTGTAGCATGTTTCCCCTGTTTAAATAATGTATTATTTAAATAATGTATTATTTAACCTGTATGATCAAATCCTAATCTAAACATACTTTTTTCTCCTTTGTTTCAATCGTCATCACTTGATGACATCATCATTATGCGAAAACGCAGCTTTTGGGAAACGGCTTCTAGAGTGAAGAATTCTGAAAACACTGAGTGATTTGTTGTCATGTAAACGCAAGCCGGATACTTTTTAAAACGATGACGTCTCTGCCAGCCACCTACGGACATGTTACACTTGCGCACTCCGCCTTTCTAGAGAAAAACAACACTGGCGGATCCAGGTATGCTGTTACTACTGATGCAGCTTCTGAAGTTATTTGGTTTCTGTAAGCAAAACTTAAAGATCATCAGGCTTATATGTGATTGCCAACGGAAACGCATACAGTACGTGCGTTAAATAATCAATACGCCTTTATTTAAGCGGAGAACTACAAGAAGACCGCCATTGTTAGTTATCATGAAATGTTTCTTTTCCGGGTTGTGTGGGGGAAACCTTGGAAACTGCATATGTAGCGTGGGTACAGATGCGTAGCCGACCTCCACTACACATTTAATTTAAAGTTTATTTTTTTTATTTGTAACCCTGCAGAGAGCACAAAATATACAATTAATATCATTCGTTCGCCACACACACTCAAACACAACGTAACTGAAATGTGTGGGCTCGATTCTAACGGCTGTACTTGAACAGGAAAATCACAAACATATTTTAACATATACATCTCATTCCAATCGTGTGTATTAAATCAACTTGTCCCAAAACTATAAAGTCAACCATCATGTTTCTATATTGTCACATCAATCATGTTTTTATCACGTAACTTATTATACTTCATATTGTAGCGACACTGTTCTTTCTTTCCACATTCTTATTCTGAAGGACCAGCTCAAGTTGCGTACCGGATGTTTTGTGTGGCTAGTTCTGGTTTAGACGTAACTTGTTAAACGCTGTGTGGTTACGGCCATAACACTCCTTAATGAAATAACCTCCGTAGATTAACGGTATAAAACGGGCCGCTTATTATTCACCAGTCCCAGTGGGACGCGGCAATATGTAGCATAAGCTGCGCGAGCTCCGGCTCATTTCTCTGCCTTTCTGATTGCCCTTGGTAACCAATGTTCCTACCGGTTGCTACTAACCGCCACTTCCGTTCTATTAAGATTGCCTGAACTGATATACATAAACATTTCTAAAACCCATTAAGATTACCCGAAATCTTAAATCACCTCAAAACATATTAATAAAGTCATCATACAAATATATCTATCTATAATTCCTATTTTAGATAGCAATAATATAAATTATTCTAGTACAAATACATTCTTCCTAGTCAAAATTGAAATTAAAGATATCAACAACTGTATTGTTACTAGGAGAAATTGTATTTTAGGATATTCCTAATTACAATTGTAGGCTACTAGTAAAAATTTAGTTTAAGATATATCTAAATTCTTAAAAAGTTAAGGTAGCTGTTTTAACATTTAATAGGTAAACTGGATATGTATTCCAGATATCTTTCGGAATTATAGATAGGAGTGGTCACTGAGAACCACCAATGATGGTCCCCTTCTTCATACTTTATTTTGTTGATCGTTGTTTGCACTTTTCTTGTTATATAATTTATATCATAATTTTGTAAATGGTACTTCAACCACCATCAGTCTGATGGATTCTGGTACACCAGTGTAACAGCCTTTTCACTTAGTTCATTATTAAGTGGATGACTGTTTTGCTAGTGATCCAGGTTTGTTTCATTGGGTTTTGAGAAACCTTTCCATCTATACTGGGTGAGAAGTGTTGATTTTTTTCGACAGCTCGTGGGGGCTGTACAAACATGACAATGGTGATTCTCCAGCGGATTTAGAACAGCACCCTATGAATAGCAAAATAAATTAAAAAATAAATTTATATTCTAGAGCATATTTTTAGATTGAGAAAAAACAAATCTACTTTCATTGTTGTCCATAAGACTGATTCAAATATGGAAAAGATAGATAACGCGAGACAGTGAGTTAGCTGGCATTAAACAATCCTGCATGGTCTAATGAGACCTTCCATTTAAAAAGTGGAGCAGATGGTTGAGGCCTCTGATTGCCATATTTTACTCACTGCAATCTGTTAGTCAGATTATCCACTGAAAGGCATGGAAAGATGTTGCTTGGATCCATCCTAGACAGAATGTGCCTCACAAAGCTATTAGTTTATAGAGACATTCATGATGGACAGGAGCAAAACTAATTTAGTGTTATTTAGGCAATGTTTACACAGCTGGGCATACTATACAGAAAGTTTAATTTGGAATGGTTTGGTGATGTTTTATAAATCTTCTAATGTGAAGATAACCCCGGTTAAAAGATTAGTTGGAGTGGGAGGAGCCACTGCAACACAGTTAGATTCAGATAAACAGATTTATGGGTCAGATGATAATTTAGGTAAGTATACTTTGAAAGTTAACAAATTACCATTCGATTTACTTCCAATAAGCTCACATGAGTTATTTTTTGTATAAGACATTGGTTTAGGCATCTTGAAACAAGAATATAACTTCTGTTACCACATACATTTTAGTAATGAAGCTAATACTGTACTGTTACCCCCCCCCCCCATTACCCTATAGAAACAGTGTCTTGCCCACGGCCAAAATTAAATGGATTAAAAATTAAGCCAACAAAAGCAAATTATGGAAATCTCATAAAAATAAATACAACTTTGACTGAACAGAAAAATAAATCTATTAAATGTGGTTTATTAAACATAAGATCTCTCTCCTCAAAGACTTTGTTAGTAAATGACTTGATTTGTGATAATCACATTGATTTCCTTTGTCTCACAGAAACCTGGTTGCAGCAGGAGGATTATGTCAGTATAAATGAGTCAACTCCTTCCAGTCATTTAAATTTTCACATTCCTAGAAATACTGGGCGAGGAGGAGGAGTTGCAACCATTTTTCGTTCTGATTTACTAATTAGTCCCAGACCAATTGATAGCTACAGTTCTTTTGAACATCTAACCCTTAATTTTCCTCATCCAAGTTGCAAAACATTAAGACCATTTTTGTTTGTGGTTTTGTATCGTCCACCAGGCCCTTACTCTCAATTCTTGGATCAGATCTCACATTTTTTATCTGATTTAGTATTAAATACTGATAGGGTTATTATAGTGGGGGACTTTAATATTCATGTGGATACTGAAAGTGATAGCCTAAATGCAGCCTTTAATGCTATTTTAGACTCAATTGGCTTTACTCAAAAAGTACAGGGATCGACTCACACGGATAAACACACTTTGGACCTTGTACTGACATACGGTATTGAGTGTGAGGAAATAACAGTCCACCCACATATCCCGGTCCTGTCTGACCACTTCTTGATAACTTTTGAATTTAATTTAACTGACCATCTTAAATCTGAAAGAAAATTTCATTATAGTAGAGCTTTATCAGACAATGCTGTAACAATTTTTAAAGAATCTGTTCCATTCTTACTTTCCTTAGTGTCTCAGGGTAACACAGTGGATGGCAGCAATTCTATCTCTAACCCTTCAGAAATTGATGATCTGGTTCACAGCGTTACGTCCTCATTGCGTTTGGCATTAGATAGTGTAGCCCCCTTAAAAAAGAAAGTGGATAGCCATAGGAGGCTGACTCCTTGGTTCAACGCAGAGTTGCGTACTTTAAAGCAGAATACTAGGAAGTTGGAGAGAAAATGGCGCTCTACACACATAGAGGATTCCTATTTAACCTGGAATAACAGTCTATTGCTGTATAAAAAGACCCTTCGACAAGCTAGAACAGCATATTTTTCATCATTAATAGAGGCGAATAAAAACAATCCTAGGTTTCTTTTTAGTACAGTTGCCAAACTTACACAGAGTCATAGCTCTGTTGAGCCAACTATTCCCCCAGCTCTTAGCAGTGAGGATTTTATGGGATTCTTCATAAATAAAATTAATTCTATTAAAAATAAAATCATTGGCATCCTCCCAAACACGATTGCTTCTTCCTCAGTAAATGAGGCAGTATCGGAAAGAACTGTAGAACCTCAGTTGTGCTTAGGCTGTTATGATTCAGTCGAGCTTTCGGAATTATCAAAAATATTAGCCTCATCTAAACCTTCAACTTGTATGTTGGACCCAATTCCAACCAAATTATTTAAAGAAGTGTTCCATTTGGTTCCTGGCCCCATTTTGGATATGATGAATCTATCCTTAGTAAACAGATACGTACCACAGGAATTTAAAATAGCTGTAATTAAACCTTTACTCAAGAAACCTTCCCTTGATCAAGATGACTTAGTGAATTACAGACCTATATCTAACCTTCCTTTTTTATCCAAAGTCCTTGAGAAAATTGTTGCTAATCAAGTCTGTGAGCATCTAAACAGTAACGAGCTGTTTGAAGAGTTTTAGTCAGGTTTTAGAGCTCATCATAGCACTGAAACAGCACTGGTGAAGGTTACTAATGATATTCTCATGGCCTCAGATAATGGACTTGTGTCTGTTCTGGTTTTGTTAGATCTCAGTGCTGCTTTTGACACAGTCGATCATAATATTCTCTTTGAAAGGCTTGAACATGTTGCAGGCATCAAAGGAACAGCACTAGGCTGGTTTAAATCATATTTGTCTGATAGATTCCAGTTTGTTCATCTAAATGATAAATCTTCTTCACTCTCAAGGGTTACTTGTGGAGTTCCACAGGGTTCTGTGCTTGGACCAATTCTGTTCACCATATATATGCTCCCAATTGGTAGAATCATTAGACAGCATGTGATAAATTTCCACAGCTATGCAGATGATACACAACTATATTTATCCATAAATCCTGATGAACCCAGTCAGTTAGGTAGATTACAGGCATGTCTGGAAGACATTAAAACATGGATGACCCTTAACTTTTTGCTTTTAAATTCTGACAAAACAGAAGTTGCTGTCTTTGGACCAGAAGTTCTTAAACAGAAACTGATTAGTCAATCACTTCATCGTGATGGGATTAAATTGGCCCCCAGTAATAACGTAAAGAACCTCGGCGTTATTTTTGACCGAGACTTGACATTTAAATCCCATATTAAACAGGTTTCTAGGATTTCTTTCTTTCACCTCCGGAATATTGCTAAAATTAGAAACATCCTGTCCAGGAGTGATGCTGAGAAACTAGTCCATGCATTTGTTACCTCAAGGCTGGACTACTGTAATTCTTTACTATCAGGTAGTCCACAAAATGCCATTAAAAACCTTCAGTTGATCCAAAATGCGGCAGCAAGAGTTCTGATGACTATTAAAAAGAGAGATCACATTTCTCCTGTTTTAGCTTCCCTTCATTGGCTCCCTGTTAAATCCAGAATATAATTTAAGACCCTTCTTTTTACATACAAAGCCCTTAATAATCAAGCTCCATCATACATCAGAGATCTAATTGTTCCTTATGTTCCTAACAGAGCCCTTCGCTCTCAGACTGCAGGTTTACTTGTAGTTCCTAGGATTTCTAAAAGTAGAATGGGAGGCAGATCTTTTAGTTATCAGGCTCCTCTCCTGTGGAACCAGCTCCAAGCTTTAGTCCGTGAGGCAGACACTCTGTTTACTTTTAAGGCCAGGCTTAAAACTTTCCTTTTTGATAAAGCTTATAGTTAGAGTGGCTTAGGTCATCTGAGCTATCTCTGTAGTTATGCTGCTATAGGCTTAGACTGCTGGAGGACAGACTTACCAATTTTCTTCACTCTGCTACTTCCTTTTCTCCTACGACTCTCCAGTTGTATTACAGTACATTCTGCTATTTCGACTGTTAACTTTGTTTTCTCTCAGTGTTTTTCTCTCCATAGACGATATACCTGGTCTGGTATCCTGCTTGGCTGCAATGCCCTGTTGGACTGGGATGATCCTCCCAGTAACTGAACATCCACTGTGTCCTGTTATTAACTTTTTACTTTCTGTAACATAGAAAGTTCTCTTATATCAGATCTTCTGTTCCTTCTGTGTTTCTGCTCTGTCTTCTCAAATCCCCAGACGGTCGTGGCAGATGGCCGCTCCTACTGAGCTACTTTATCAGACAATGCTGTAACAATTTTTAAAGAATCTGTTCCATTCTTACTTTCCTCAGTGTCTCAGGGTAACACAGTGGATGGCAGCAATTCTATCTCTAACCCTTCAGAAATTGATGATCTGGTTCACAGCGTTACGTCCTCATTGCGTCTGGCATTAGATAGTGTAGGCCCCTTAAAAAAGAAAGTGGATAGCCATAGGAGGCTGACTCCTTGGTTTAACGCAGAGTTGCGTACTTTAAAGCAGAATACTAGGAAGTTGGAGAGAAAATTGCGCTCTACACATCTAGAGGATTCCTATTTAACCTGGCAAATAAAAACAATCCTAGGTTTCTTTTTAGTACAGTTGCCAATCTTACACAGAGTTCTGTTGAGCTATGACTCAACAGAGTCATAGCTATTCCCCCAGCTCTTAGCATTGATGATTTTATGGGATTCTTCATAAATAAAAGTAATTCTATTAAAAATAAAATCATTGGCATCCTCCCAAACATGATTACTTCTTCCTCAGTAAATGAGGCAGCATCAGAAAGAACTGTAGAACCTCATTTGTGCTTAGGCTGTTTTGATTCAGTCGAGCTTTTGGAATTATCATCTAAACCTTCAACTTGTATGTTGGACCCAATCCCATTGAAATTATTTAAGGAAGTGTTCCATCTTCTTCACTCTCAAGGGTTACTTGTGGAGTTCCACAGGGTTCTGTGCTTGGACCAATTCTTTTTACCATATATATGCTCCCAATTGGTAGAATCATTAGACAGCATAGGATAAATTTCCACAGCTATGCCGATGATACACAACTATATTTATCCATCAATCCTGACAAACCTAGTCAGTTAGGTAGATTACAGGCATGTTTGGAAGACATAAAAACATGGATGACTCTAAACCTTTTGGTCTTAAATTCTGACAAGACAGAAGTTGCTGTCTTTGGACCAGAAGGTCTAGAAAAGAAACTGATTAGTCAATCACTTCATCTGGATGGCATTAAACTGGCCCCCAGTAATGACGTAAAGAACCTCAGCAATATTTTTGACCAAGACTTGACATTTAAATCCCATATTAAACAGGTTTCTAGGACTTCTTTCTTTCACCACCGGAATATTGCTAGAATTAGAAACATCCTGTCCAAGAGTGATGCTAAGAAACTAGTCCATGCATTTGTTAACTCAAGGCTGGACTACTGTAATTCTTTACTATCAGGTAGTCCACAAAATGCCATTAAAAGCCTTCAGTTGATCCAAAATGCGGCAGCAAGAGTTCTGATGAATATTAAAAAGAAAGATGACATTTCTCCGGTTTTAGCTTCCCTTCATTGGCTCCCTGTTAAATCCAGAATATAATTTAAGATCCTCCTTCTTACATACAAAGCCCTCAATAATCAAGCTCCATCATACATCAGAGATCTGATTGTTCCATATGTTCCCAACAGAGCACTTCGCTCTCAGACTGCAGGTTTACTAGGATTTCTAAAAGTAGAATGGGATGCAGATCTTTTAGTTATCAGGCTCCTCTCCTGTGGAACCAGCTCCCAGTTTAATCCGTGAGGCAGGGGAAAGAATGATTTCATGTTCTGCGCACCTTTATCAACTTTGTGATGTCATCACTGGGCACAGACCAATGAGAATGTGTTGAGTGTTGCGCAAGGGATGCTGGAAGATGCAGTCTTCATTCAGTTTGTGAAAAATGAATCCCAACAAACGTTAAGGACATTCACCAGGGACAGGTCAGGCCACAGTCTGCTACTGTTCATCACATGAAGGGAGAAACTAATTGCTACAAAACACGTTGACTGTTTCAGATTTGGAGGTGCACATTATGCAAATGAATGCAGATTCAAAGACATGCCATGGTTGTAATAAGAAAGTACATGTAGTTTAAGAAATCCTGGAGTGCTAAAAATAAGGTACAGACAGGGAGGCCTAAGCAGGCAAGGGCTGCCATGCACCATCCAGCTGAAGCTGAGATAGCGGCAGCGTCTGCTTTCAGTAGGTTTGGGGGAGAAACAGATGAGGAGCAACCTAGCCCCTATCATTCAAAAGTCACAGTCAATGGCCAGGATATTAAGTTTGAGATTTATTCAGGGACCGCAGCATCATTCATCAGTGAGGAGGCCTACAAAAAGGGGAGCTAAGCCCCCACTCCTAAGTTCATCAGGGCTCAAATTAAGGACTTGGAAAACATGGTGAAAACATGTTGATGATGTCAGTTTAATCAGAATATGCTGCCACCAACGCAGCACCTGGTCGACGTTGCATTTGGACTTTGCTGGTCCATTTATTGGACAGATGTTTCTGTTCCTAGTTGACACCTACTCTAAGTGGATAGAGTGTCACATATAACACTGAAGAGACTTTGAAGGAATGTTTTGGGTCTACTGTGTGGAAAGTCCTCTGTGCTCCTCATGGGAACAATATGGACAGCATCACAGACTGCATAACAGACTACAGCTATTTCTGTGTCCATTAAAAAGGTACAAGCCCTGGATCAACCTTGAAAAAAGGCCCTCTTCAAGGAAAAGAAGTGAACCTTTAGATTTGAGGCAGACACTCTGTCTACTTTTAAGGCCAGGCTTAAAACTTTCCTTCTTGATAAAGCTTATAGTTAGAGTGGCTTAGGTCATCCTGAGCTAGCTCTGTAGTTATGCTGCTATAGGCTTAGACTGCTGGAGGACAGACTTACCAATTTTCTTCACTCTGCTACTTCCTTTTCTACTACTACTCTCCAGTTGTATTACAGTACATTCTGTTATTTCGACTGTTAACTTTTTTTCTCTCAGTGTTTTTCTCTCTATAGTAGATATACCTGTTCTGGTATCCTGCTTAGCTACAATGCCCTGTTGGACGGGGGGCATCGACTGGGATGATGCTCCCAGTAACTGAACATCCACTGTGTCATGTTATCAACTTTTTACTTTCTGTAACATAGAAAGTACTCTTATATCAGATCTTCTGTTCCTACTGTGTCTCTGCTCTGTCTTCTCAAACCCCCAGACGGTCGTGGCAGATGGCCGCTCCTACTGAGCCTGGTTCTGTTGGAGGTTTCTTCCTGTTAAAGGGGAGTTTTTCCTCTCCACCGTCACTACATGCTTGCTCAGTATGAGGGATTGCTGAAGGATTGCTGTGGTTGGAAAGT